>VYZT01024961.1:0-59158 GCA_013400735.1 Pomatostomus ruficeps | reverse complement strand
TTTTTTTTTTTTTTTTTTTTGCTAGACGAGAGGACCTTCCCAGGGCTCGAATCCTGGCTCTGGGAGAGGTGGCAATGAGGGTCTCCTGCTCCCTCTGCAGAGCCCCACCAGCTCTCTGTGCCCCCAAAAGCAGCATTTTCTGAAGCAAACCCCCTGTGCTGTGGTTTCCTGTGTCAGCAGGGCTCCCCAGCGCTCTGACGCAGAGTCCAGCCCTACACCCACGTAAAAGCTGCCTGCTGCTGGCTCAGCGGGACAGGGTTGGCACAGGCAGCAGCCAGAGCTGTGCTGGCTGAAGGTGAATTGCCCAAAGCCAGCCCTGAATCTCCCCAGAGCCGGACTGGAATCTTCCTCTTGCACAGCAGGACTGTGGTCTTGGAGTGGGGACAACCACTGTTGGGGACAACAAACAGCAGGGAACACCAACCTCAGGGACAATGAACCACAGGGAACACCAGCATCAGGGACAACAAACAGCAGGGAACACCGATCTCAGGGACAACCAACATCAGGGAAAATGAACCACAGGGAACACCGATCTCAGGGACAACCAACATCAGGGAAAATGAACCACAGGGAACACCGATCTCAGGGACAACCAACTGCAGGGACAATGAACCACAGGGAACACCAGCATCAGGGACAACCAACTGCAGGGACAACCAGCCTAGGAACAATGAACACCAAGGACAACCAACATCAGAGACAACGAACACCTGGGACAAGCAAAACTGGGACAATGAACCACATGGAACACCAACCTCAGGGACAACAAACTGCAGGAAACACCAAATTCAGGGACAACCAATCCAAGACCTACCAACATCAGGGACAACCAACATCAGGGACAACAAACAGCAGGGAACATCAACCTCAGGGACAACCAACCCAGGAACAACCAACATCAGGAACAATCAGCCTCAGGAACAATGAACACCATGGACAACCAACATCAGAGACAACCAACACCCGGGACAACCAAAATTGGGACAATGAACCACAAGGAACACCAACCTCAGGGACAACAAACTGCAGGAAACACCAAATTCAGGGACAACCAATCCAAGACCTACCAACATCAGGGACAACCAACATCAGGGACAACAAACAGCAGGGAACATCAACCTCAGGGACAACCAACCCAGGAACAACCAACATCAGGAACAGTCAGCCTCAGGAACAATGAACACCATGGACAACCAACATCAGAGACAACCAACATCAGGGAACACCAGTCTCAGGGACAACCAAAATTAGGGACAATGAACCACAAGGTTCACCAGGGATAACCAACACCAAGGACAACCAACCCAGGACCAACCAATATCAGGGACAACCAGCCTCCCACTGCACAACCCAAGCAGTGCCCTCACACAAACCAGCCAGCCCTGACACGAGCTGGAGACCAACGTTCACCCCACAGCAAAGGACACTAGGACTTAAAGATTCCTCCAGCATGTCCTTCGCTGACACCAACGAGGACAACGGCGTAGTGGGGGGGACATGAGGCTGCTCCAGCCCCGCCAAGGTGGGAAGGGGCACAGCCAGGGACATTGGGTGCCACCTCCATGAGCCCAGCATCTGCATTTTGGCAGCATCATGGTGCAGCGGGCTGGGGAGGAAGGAGCCCTTCTGCAACCCCTGACCTTTCTCCAACCACCCTTCCAGCGGCTGCAATATTACAGTGAAATTAGCGGGCACTGTAATTACAACTATCAGGAGCAGATAAGACAAGTTAAATACCAGCTACCTAGGGAGAAATTATTATGCCAGCCAGGAGGATCCAAATGCCAGAATCCGTGGCTGTAATTTCCCTGAGTCGCCAATTACAGCTCCGCCACGCAGCGAGCTCTACCTTGGAAACGGCAGGTATATATTTAGCTGCTCCAGAAAACTTTTTGGGTAGGAGAGGGGGGGAAGGAAGGGGCAGCCATGGAGCAAGTCCTCGCTAATCTGCTCTGCGCTAATCCCCACGCTTTTAGCATTTGCACACAAAGAGCGGTGACTCTCTTCCCGCTCCCCAGCAAGGATTTAACAGCCGAGATGTGGCTGCATTAACGCTTCTTTTCTCTGCCGGGTGCGTGGCTGCTGTTGCAGGGCGGCAGGTGAGTGTCACAACCCCCATTAACGGGTAGGTACACGGAAAATCAGCGGTTTGACTGAAAAAAAGGCCAAAAAATGTGATTTCCTGACTTCCCAGACCTATGCCTGGAGACTGTGGTCCTACCGCCTGCTCCTGCTGGTTGTATTTTACCGAGGTCTCGTTGTGTGCTGGAAGAGAGACTGCGGTAGGTTATTACACCAAAAGAAAAAAAAGAAGAATTAAAGCAGCATTGTCAGAAATAATTAAAACTATAATTGCAAAAATAAATGGGAGAACAGCATCTCACGATGTTTTATTTGGGCTTTTTATTTTTAATTGGAATTGTTCTCGCACTCGCTAATTGACGGAATACAGCCAGGCAGGGAGTCTGGGATGCGAATGAGCAAAGATCTCCTGACTTCTTGGTCTCCTTCGTGGACAGGCAGTGGGAGAGGCCAGGGGTTCACCAGAAGCAGCAAGCCCAGGGGGTTTGACTTGAAAATTTGCCCTTTTATACAGAGATAGAGCAGCTCTGTGTTATTTGGTTTAGAGAAAAGCCTAATTATACCCGCCTTAGCACCACCCATGAGTACCCATTCCTCCAGTCATCACTGACAAACCACTGCTGCTGGGGCATTTTACAGCTGGGGAAACTGAGGCCGAGAGCAACAGAGGGACTTCCTCAAGTCCCGGTGTCCCTGCGGTGACAGCCATGGAGAAAACTCCGCACGCCCCATCTCCCAGCTGTTCCCTCCAACCACTGAAACGCACTCTCTCCCTTAAAAAAACCCAACAATATTTCTTAAATACAGATAAAGCCATAAAGCCTTGAAAATTTGCGCAGCTGGTGGTTTATGTCTTTATGAACTGTACTGACGGCTGCTGTAAAGGTCGGTTTGCCGGCGGCACAGCGGGACGATCCCGTTCCCATCCCCATTTTAACACCGTGGGAATATTTTCCAGAGTTTCCCTCCAGCTCATGCACCACCAATGAAGATACTTCCACCACTGCGATGCTGCTGGGATAAAACGCAACCAAAGGTTCCAGCTGGGATCAACCCATCGGGATTGGCCAACCGTGGCCTGCCAGTGACGCCGCCACACAACCCCAGGGTGCAAATCCAACGAGCACTGTGTGGGAAAAGCCAAGTCTCAAAGGCCCTCTTCCCAACAGCAGGAATTTAATCCTTGTTTCCACATCAAATTCCAGCTGGGAGATTAAAAAGTGACCATCTCCAGCCTCCCTGCTGGTTACTAGTGTGCTCCTTGTTCCGTTTCGTGTCCCAAACTGGCGGATAATGAGTTACTGCTGCCACCTCAACACCCGAGTTTTGTGCTCCTCAGTCAGAAATGAGGCAGTTTGGTTTCATTTTTAACGCTGCACAGAGAATTTCCACACTGCCTTGAGTTCCCCAGAGAGTAAAGGTGCCTGAGTAATATGGGAATTGTTAGTTCTTACAATAAAAAGGAGTGAATTACCAACAATCTCTGCTTAAAACAGAAATTATTTGTTGCTGATCTAAGATGACCTGCCAGTTGCCTGTAGATGGAGCCTGAGTTTCTGCAAGGATTATGCTGAGCCTCCCTCGGAAAAAGGGTGGAGAGCTGGAAATGGAAGCGCCCAAAATCCAATACAGGAAACCCACAGGCAGCCTGAAAAGCCTCCAGGTTTCCTCCACCGCTTTCACACGGGTCTGGTTTCTCTCCCAGCTCCTTTCTGCAATGCAAGGGGTGGTGGAAGAGCTGATCTTGGAAAGCAAAGAGCTTCCACCAGCCCTGCAGGAGCCAGGGAGACACACAGGCTCAGCCCATCTCACGACCAGGATGAGGGAGAGGACCTGGACATCCAGATCTTGCAGGACTGGGGTTAATTCTGCAAGAGCTACACACTGGAATTACAGCTCTCAGTTTTTCCAAGCCCAGCTCCTTGGTTTGAGCCCCAAGAAAAGAGCCATTTGCAGGGAGGACAGCAGAGGACACCACCGCCTCCTCTCGTGGGTGACAGGAGAAAAAACCACTTAGCAAGAACACCTCTCACTGGGGAAGCTTCCCAGGGCACTTTGCCCTGCCTGGCTCTCTCCAGGAAAGCCCAGCCTGCAAATAAACATCAGTCCCATCCTCAAGATGCTCCACCTCTGTCCTCCTGCCTTCAGCCCCCCACCAATGCCACCTCTCTGGCTTTTCCTGCCCACCTCCAGATCCCAAGGGAGGATGGAAAACTGCTTTCCACCCAGAGGCTGCAGGGGAGCAACAGCAGGGAAACAGGGAGAGAAGAGAAGAACCACTGGGAAACAGGGATGCAAGAAAAGATGGGGCAAACTGGGAGCAAATGGGAGCTGGAGGCAGAAACCTGCCTGCAGCAGGGGAAAGCTGGATTGAGGAGGAGAAGGAGGGGGTAAAAGTGTGGAAAAGATGCACTGGAGAGCCTGGGCAGGAGCAGATGCCAGGGGGGGAATGGGTGCTTTTGGGTGCTTTTGGGGCAGGGGTTTCCTCTAAGTGTCAGCACTTGGGGGATGCAGAGTTTCTTACGGGAAGGCTGAAATCTCCCACCACTCCGGGGCTGCTTCACAAACACCCCCTCCTGCAAACAGCACAGAAAAGAGGCCAGAAGCTTAGAAATAAGAAAAATAAAGAAAAAGGAGGGGGGGGGGGGGGGAAAAAAAAAAAAAGGAGATCCAAGTCAGCCCTCTGCTGGCAGCAGGCTCGGCTGGACTTGCAGGGGCTCCCCAGGGAGCAGGCACAGCACCCATCCTGCTCTGACCTCCACCAGCAGCGCCTCCGAGAGCCCCAGAGCCCACACTTCACCACGGAGACAAATCCCGACAGCGAGGAAAGGAGCACCGGGGCCAAAGGCACCTCTCTGGGGGACTGTCCTTCTTTAAACCGCCTCGCTCACACGGCTCGGGTTAATCATCATTGCAGTTCAATTAGGAAGAGCACAGGGAGACAGAGCCCTCTGCTCTCCAGCTGTGCCACAGCCCCCAGGTACACGGGGCGGTGACAAGCGTGTCCCAGCGGGTCCCTGGCAGGGACTGAGGGACAGGGACGCGCCCGGCACAGGCAGCATCCCAAAGTGTGGCAGTGGCCGCGGCGGGAAGAGGGCAGACAGGCAACCACCGCCTGCCTCGGCAGCACGGAGCGCACAGAGCCTCCAGCCAGAGCCCGATCCCCATCACCACCAAACACTTCCCTCTCCAAGCCCAGCTCAGGCAGGAGAACCTGCCCGGCCACCCAGGTGAGCGCAGCACCTCTGCTCAAAGCGGCAGCAGCTCCTCAGCCCTGCGCCGGCTCGGCTGCTCCCGGGGAGCGTGACAGGCTCCGGCTGTGCCATCCCCGCGCCTGGCTCTGGCAAGAGCAGCTGCTCTCTGCTGCAGCCCCGCTCCTCCAGGTCCGAGCGTGGCAGCCGCCAGCCTCGGTGCGGGGCACACCGGTGCAGGGAAAGCAAACTCCTCCGGGCTCTCCTGCTCCATGCTCACGTCCCACCATCCCCACGCTCCTTCCCCGAGTCCCACAGCTCCCGGATTAACCAGCCCAGGTCCTGTGAAACACGCACAGCACGACCCAAAGCCCCAGCCCCGCGCTGCCTCCCCGCTGCCCGCCAGGAAAGGCTGGGCTGCTCCCTGCCCGCCCGGCCCCGCTGCCGCGATGCCGGTGGAGAGCGGCTGTGCTGCCTGGGCGATGCACCGCGTACACCTGTAACTCATGCAGGGCATGAAAGGGATGCTCGGCCGTGCTGCGCGGCACGGGAGTGACCCATCTGCATATCAGCCGCCTGTGTTTCTCCTACAGCAAACAATGTAAGGGAAAGCATCCATCAGAATTCATAAGATGCACCCCTGGAGTAAAAGATTGATTTGATATTAACGGGTTCGTGCGGAGACTATAAAGCGATCCAGGCAAACACTGACACCTCGGAGGCATCGCAGCCCTGGGAAGCCGCTGGCAGCGCAGGCTGGCACCGGTGCCAGGAGCACGGACCCCGCTCCCCTCCCACGCAGGCACAACTTTGGGAGCGTCAGGCAGCACTAACTCACTGTCTGCCACCTCAACCCCTGGGCTGGCTCCTCGTCTGGCACCTGCAGCCTCCCCAGGAGGTCGCCAGCCCCGCGCTGCAGCCCGAAAAGCACCGGCGCATCCGTCCCTCCAAAACAGCCCCGACGGGGTGACCCCACCGCGACGGGGACAAGCTGCCACCCGGAGTGTCCCCTGCCACGGTGGGGACAAGCCCCTGGGACACGTGCAAAGTCTCCAGTTGGTCCCAGGACCCTCGGGCAGCCCCGACGGGCACAGAGCATCCCCCAAAAGCCGCGAGCAGGACCCCCCGAGCCCCCCGAGCCCCCAGCCCAGCTGCTCCTACCTGAGCGTGGCGCTCTCCCCTTGCCGCACTGTCACGTTGTCCATGGCTTTGGGGAAGGTGGCATCTCCGCTGCGCACGGGCACTCCTGCGGGCACAAGGAAGAGCAGCCTGAGACAGAGGACGACCAGGCACCTCCAGGGCAGGGCCAAGCACCCACCGACCCCCATCCTGGGCAGCGGGGACTTTTCCAACAGGCAAAAAACACACCCGACACGGCGAAAAGGGGGAAGGGGCGGGTGGAGAGGAGGGATGGGGGGGAGCAAAACCACCGGGGCGAGCGCTGCGGAGCTCCACGGAGATCAGGAGAGCCCCCGGCAAGGCTGGCTGCGAGCGCTGAGCCTGCCGAGCGGCATCGGAGGGAGTCCCGCTGTCCTCGGGCGAGGGAGGAGGACGGGAGGGCCGGGGGGAGGAGGAGGAAGAGGAGGAGAAGTGGCAAAGGTGCTGGGCGAGCCGGTTCTTCGGGCAGCAGTCCGAGGCTCACTTGGGCGAGGAGGCGCCGGGGGGGGCCCGGCTGTACCCCACTCCCGCGCGCTTGTCCCGAGGCGGGGGCAGTCCAAAAACCAGTAAAAACCCCAAAAAACAGCCCCGAGGCGAGCTAGCAAAGGTGTCCAGGCGCAAGAAGGCACAGCGGGCAAAAGCCTTCGGGATGCCCTGCAGCTCCTCTCCTCCCGCCCCGCTGCCGGGGGGCTGGTCCAGGCGGGATGCAGGATGCCGGGATGCCGGATGGGGATGAGAGGACGGCGGGATGCGGAATGCGGGGATGTCAGGCTGCCGGAGCCCCTGGCTGGCCTCAGCGGCGGGCGGGGAGGGCGCGGGGGGGCGGCGGCGGCAGCACCCCGGCCCCGGCCGGCAGCATCCCCGGGGTTGTCATGGCAGCGGCTCCAGCGCTGCCCGGCGCCTCGGCTCCCGCACGGCCCGAGCCCCGCACACGGGCGGGCGGGCGGGCGGCAGCGGGGCGGGATGCGCAGGAGGACACGCACATTAACCCCCGCCGCGCCGCGCTCCCCGCAGGGACCGCCGCTGTCACCAGCCGAGGGACGCCCCGAGCCTTGGATGGCTTCAGACCCGCTGCAGAGGGGGCTGCTCTCACAGCGCGCACCCCCGAGCTTGCCCCCAGCCCCTCAAGAGCTGCAGGCTGCCCGCACCCTGCCCAGCCCAGCATCTTCCCTGCATCCACCTGTTGATGCAGATCCCTGAGGGGGATTGGCTCCACTTTTCTCGCCCTGTGACAAACACGGTCCTGTCCCCACGTCCTTGCCCCGGGGGATGGTGGGCGGCAGCTCCAGAGCTTCTCCCTGTCCCGTCCCTTCTCCCTGAGATCCTTGAATTAGGAAGCCCAAGGGCTTTCCACCCCACCACTCACAACAGAGCATCAACAATAAATTTCAACAAATTTCCTCCTTTGGAGACACCCACAGAGAACCATTTATCTCCTCAAAGAGCAACTGAGCATCCAGGCACGTCTGTGTGTGCCCACTAAAGAAAACCAACCCCACGCTGCCAGTGCCCCTCGCACAGCTCCTCATGCCCGAGCCAGGCTGGACCTTGGCTGGGTCCCTTCCTCCAAAGGGCATCTGCCTCCTCTACTGATGGATCCCAGGGGCTGGAGGAGGGAAATAACCACCAGCAAAGGAGTTTTAGCTATTTCAGGACCCCAGCATCATCCAGAGATCCAAACACGGCTGTTAGAGCTGATAAAGAGGTTTTGCGAGGGGTTTTCAGTGACCCCAAGCCCAATTTTCAGCAAAGCAGGTCCTCTCTGCATGGCAATGGGACTCAGTGACCCCAAACACCCGCTAGCCACGGGCTGGCACTGCAGGGATGTGTGTTGGCTCCCAGCACCCAGAGGGATGCTCTCTGCAGCTCGGATAAATAGGACAGCCCGGGGAGGCACAGAGCAAAGCAGGGCTGAGTTTTACATCAGAAACCTCTTCCAGCTGCTGGAAAGTTGGCTTAACCCCGAACGTGCAGGGTGGCTGCTTCCATGCCGGGGGTTCTTTGGGGAGGGAAGGACGGGAGAGGAAGGACACTCCGTCTCCTTCCTGAGCTGCTCCGCTCTGGCACGGAGGAACCGCGGCTGCTGGAAGGGAGGGAGCACAGGAGCCGGCACAAACCCATGGCAGCCCCCAGCAGTGAGATCAGGGGCTGCTGAGCCTCATCCAGCAGCAGGATCAGCTCCAGGGGACGAGGATGCTGCAGGGACCACGGATGCTGCAGGCACCACAAGCCCTGCTGGGTAAAATGGTGTTTACCCCTTGGGACAGAAGCTGTAGACGTAGAGCGCATGTAGCCTCTACACAAAGCCTGCCAGAGCCAGAGCAATCCAGGAGAGGGAAGATTTATAGGGGGAAAAAAAGCCTGTCTGCCTCACAAAGAGACTCTGAGGAGGCTGGAGAGCCATAGATCCATGAACGGATGCAAAGGCAGGGAATAAATGGACAGACAGAGGGCTAAACTGTCTGCTGCAGACAGGTAAGAGGAGATGGGGCATCAGGGAGGGGAGAGAAAGGGCTGAAAATTAATGTGATCCATATTTCTATACCTGGGTAGGGACCCACCAGCCTGGAATGGCTGTGCAGCAGACTGCAGGGGACATGGATCGGCCACACTCATCCCAGAGGCTGCCCTGGGCACCCGACAGTGCTGCAGGCAGCCACAGCAGCCTCTCCTGGCCTGGTTTTCTGGGCCACCCCATCACAAATATATCCCAGTGCCACTGTTGGGGTTACTGGTACCTCCCCAGTGACTGCACTGCCATGGAATGAAGGGAGCGAGATGGGGCATAACAGAGAAAAGAGCACAGGAATAAAGAACTTGGAATCCAGGAGGCTGCAAAATTTGCATGAAACACAAAGTCAGCAGGCACAGAGGCAGAGCCACTTTTGCACCGAGACAGTTGCAGACCTGAGGTTGCGCAGGGTGGCTTCAGTTCAGGTCCGTGTCTAAAAATATCGCCTCGCTGAGAGGGACTCAAGGCTGGCACAGGCCCTGGGGGCACCAGGCATATGGCAGCGGCGGATCCTGCTCCTCACGGTGACGTTAACAAGCCCTGACCTTCCCTCATCATCCCAGAGGCTCAGAAAGAAACTGAGCCGGCAAGGACGAGTCCCCGCACCTCCCCGGCTCTCGCCTCCCAGCCGATTGTCAATCTCGGCTTTTATTAGTGGTGCAGCTTGGCCTCCCTCTCCCTCCGAGATTTCTCCTTCGTTGCTCTAATCAGGAGCTTGCAAATGTCAGGAGTACAGGCCTGGAAGTAATTAGTGAGGGAGCAGAGCCCGGGGGCTGCGAGGCAGCTCAGCCACAGCGCTGCTCCAGCACCACTCTGGGAAGGGCCTGCAGCCACCAGGACCCACAGATGGCCACCCCGGGTGTCACTGCCCAGCCTCATTCCTGCTCCCAGATCATCTCCCCGTTCTCCACACAGCTCAGGGCACTCTGAAATGCTCCCTGTGCAGCAGGGAGTGAGTCCAGCTCCCTTGGGATCGGAGCAGTGAGGGATGGAGTGACTGCAATACCAGCAGGACACCGTGCACATGGCCAGCAAGTGCCACCTCCGCCTCAGGAGCTCCCTTTGGGACACTGCCTCTTCCAAAAGAGATCCAAGAACCATTCCTCACTCCTTTTAAACCTGCCTGGGTAGGGAATGCTAGCAAACATGGGCACAGCTGCACCAGTGAGATGTGTTCACCCCAGGACAGCCGCTTCTGTGGGCACAACAAACCATGTCCTCGTCACAGTCCTCAGCAGGCAAATAAAACTAAACCTTAAGGCAAAGATAATTGGAAAGAGCGTTTTTTTTTCTATTTTTTTCCTTTCCCTGAGATGAACTTTGCTGCCTCTCAGCCATTCAGCCTTGTTCACAAGAGAAGGGGTTAATGCTGCACCCAGGAATGAAAATCCTGGCAGAGCCGTAGGGAAGAGCAGCCCTTGGAGGCCCTGGGCTTGTTTAATCAAAGAGTAATCTTTGCTCCCAGGGATTCACCCTCCAGCAGCAGTGGAAGTTCTCCAGCTCTCCCTCTGGAAACTCCAGACAAGCTTTCTCAACCACAACAGCTCCTCTCTGGTCCCCAGCTGGCAGACGGCTGCCGCACGTTTTCTTCCAAAATCTGGGCCCTTTGAAGGCATCTCCCTCCTGGGGCATGGGAAATTTCTAATCCTGAGCATCTTGGCCACCCTACCTGGCCAAGACATATGTGACACCTCCATGGTGAACGTGGAGCTGCGTCTCGGTATCCTGCACCATCCAGATGGCGTCTGGGCTCAGGGCTATAAGATTTTTAACTAATTTCTTTCCACACTATTATCCCCTCCTCCCTTTCCTCCCACCTCCTCTTTCTCTCCCTCCTTCTCTCCATCTGTCCCTACCCCTTTTCTTCTCCACCTTTCTCTTGCACACTTGCAGCTGCTAATTTTTCCCCGGCATATTTGGCAATCCCTCCTGACACCTCTTCCCCCACACCCCGCAGCCCCGCTTTGTGCTTTTCCCATTTGCTGCCGAATATTCTCATTTCTTCACGCAAAAGAGACGGCACGAGCGCGGGCAGGAGGACGACACACACCTGCCAAGTGAGGCAGCACAGCAGGGAGAATCACATCTCACGGTCCTGGGATGAAGCTGAGCATCCACCAGTTTGTGGGAGCGGGGAACAGCAAAGCAGCACCCCTTTCCCAGCTGGAAACCCTTAGGAATGGGATTCACAGCTGCCCTGACCACTGGCACGCACATGCCTCCCCCTCTGTCACCTCAGCCTCTTCCCAGCAGAATTTATTTATCCCACTTAATTTTTCCAGTTGTTTCATCTTGTTTTATCCTCACGCTAAATCAGGCTCTCTCCGCAAACGGAACTTTTATTTTCCGTGCTGTTACATTTAATGTGTTTTATCGTGTGAATTTAGCAAAAAGAAAAAAAACCAAAAAACTGCTGAGGTAATTGTGGGGAAAAGAATGCGGCTTGTTCTCCACATTGATTGTGGTGCTTGAGCTCACCTGGGCTGAAAATCCAGACTAGAGGCTCGAGCTCCTCACTTAGACCCAGCTCAGGGCTGGTTTAGCACTCAGTGCCCTCCAACACCACCCTTGTGCCCTAAATTCACACAAAAATCCTCCTCTCTTCCATAAAATCCTCCCACGACCACACAAACCCAGCCTGGGGTCAGGATGACAGTGTGGCTGTGGTTCAGCAGCACCCACAGCGCGGGGATCCCTGGGGATTTTTAATGGGATTACTCCACGCTTCCCGCTCAGCCACAATCCCCGGCTGAACCCCGGCATATGGCGCCTTTAAAGCGTGTGTAAACCTGACAAGCCAAATCCAAACCGCAGGCAGCTCCGCAGACACCCACCTGGAGCAGCTAAAGCAGCCTCCTCCTTACACCAAATATTAAAGGAATAAAAAACCCCAGCTCTGAAAATGCCCCGCGCTGCTCACGCAAAGCTCGGAGGGGCTGGGACACCCAGGGGCAGCAGAACTGTCACAACATCGCCCTAAAAGCTCGAAAAACAGGGATTTAATTTCCCTGCAGCATTTCATCCAGGATGGTTTGGGGGTTTTTTATTTTTTTTTTACAAGGAAAGCAAAATGTTAAGATTTTCTCCGCGATGCCAAGATTTTTCTTGTTGCCATTTCTGATGGTATTTAGTGCATTCGGGTAAATTCTCAGCTCCTGTGTGGTCCTTTTCCCTGAAAACCCAGCTCTGGAGGGAAGGGATGGGGGGGCCGTTACAGACATGTGACATTTTGCTTCATTGCCAAAACATTTCCATATCAAAACAGCCAAAGTTCAGGCTGCTCCACCAAGGACATTGTCTCGGAAAAAAACACAAAACCAAACCAAACAGCACAACAAAAACCCCACCGCAGGGCACGGTCTCTGCCAGAGAGGTGCTTCCAGGGGCCCTGTCCCAAATTTCCCACTTCCCTGGGGAGCAGGGGGTGACAGGACAAGGGGGAATGGCTTCAACCTGACACAGGGCAGGTTTAAACTGGATATTAGAAATCTCTCACTGTGAGGGTGAGAGGCACCGGCCTTTTCCAGAGATATGGGTGCTTCATATCCATATGGGACCTTAAAGAACATCCAGTGCCGCCCCTGCCATGGGCAGGGACACCTTCCACAATCCCAGATTGCACCAAGGCCCATCCAGCCTGGCCTTGAGCATTTCCAGGGATGGGGCAGCCACAGCTTCTTGGGGTAACCTGGTTTAACATGTTTTTCCATCATTAGTACCTAATGACCTAATGGGACAAGGAGTGGAGACAAAATCTCATTCCAAAATTAGTCCAGGAGTAGGAAGAACACCAGAAAAGGGGATCTGGACCAGAGATGCTGAGTCTGGGCGTGAAACTCGCATTTGAACCTTCCCAGCCATTGCAGACTGGAAGTAGAAATCAGGATCTGGGATCCCCTCCTGCATCTGCCACAGTCTCACCCTGGCCATGGGTACGCGGGGAGGGCGCTGGAGGCCTCAGCTTCCCCCAGCTGCCAAGTGGAGCAGGAATGTTTCTTCCCTCTCCTGGGAACATTACAAGGCTCATTTCATAGATGCTCGCAAAGTGTTTTGTGAGCTCTGCACTGAACTAATAAAAGAACAAATAAATAGATATCACATCACCCTGTTTATCCTGTTTCTAAACGCAAAGCCACCACGTAGCCCCGGGGCTTATTTACAAACTACAGAGACGCAGGAATGATCAGAGAGCAGCTGTGCCACCTACACTCCGTGCTGCAAGAGGGAAACACCACGCTCTGGGCTGTCCTGGGAGGCTCCGGAACGGCGTCACCAGCACAGGTGAGAGAAAGGAAAATCCTGTCTCCCCGTCCTCCTGGGTGTGTGCTGCTCTTTTTCACACCTGGATGGCACCAGGGCCTCTCTGATCACGGAGCTGGCTGGGCTGGCACCACCAACTCCATGGTCAGGCGCGGCAGGACCAGGTGTCCCTCCAGCAAATCCATCCCTGTGTGATGCACAAGTGAGGGACTGCACACCCCAGAGCTCTGCTCGGACTCCGGGCAGCAGGGTTTGCCTGCCCAAAGCAAACCTCAGACCTGCTTTGATCTCAGCAGAGCAGCCAAACCAGCAAGATTTCAAGATAAAGAGGAAGGGAAGAGAAAAACCTGCCTGGCTGATTCCATAGACATAAACTGGGACTTGAAAACTTGAAAACCTGTGAGCGATGGCTTGTGCCCTGCAGCACTGGAGTGAACCACTTGTGTCCCTCTGCCCACCTTCATCCCCTCCAACATGGGCAGGACGATCCCAAATGTCCCCACGGTCCTCACCACCACCCCTGGCAGCCTCTGCCTTGACACACTCGTTTCAGACGCTGCCCAGAGCAGCTGCGGCTGCTCCATCCCTGGAAGTGCTCCAGGCCAGGTTGGACGGGGCTTGGAGCACCCTGGGACAGTGGGAGGTGTCCCTCCCCAGGACAATGGATGGGACTGTTTTATCTTTAAGGTCCCATCCAACCCAAACCATTCTGGGATTTTCACACCTACACACACACCAGCTCTCCCAAATCACCCAACACAACACAGCTTCCAGAGCATCTCACTGCAGGGAGCTCTCAGATCCTGCCCGTGCTGCTGCTGGAAGGGGCAGAGGCAGGAGGGCTGGGAGCTGCGGGGAGCAGGGTGGGATCTCTGCAGAATTGGGAGGAAATCTCCCTGTTCCCACTCCTCACCCCTCCGCACTCTCCTCGTCTCCAGGCGCCGCCGGGCAGCTCTGGCAGTCGTGTTCAGCAGGTAAAGGTCTGAACACTTGTTCTCAGCCTGTCTGAACTACCCAGGCTGCTTGTGCTGCAGGTCCCAGGAGAAATAAAAATTCTCAGTATTTTCAGTCTTCCCCTCTGTGGCCAGTGCAGGTGATGTTTTTTCACCTTTGAAATTCCTGCTTCTAAGGGCTGAAGTGAGGGGAAAAAAACCATTAGGTGAGGGAAGGCTCTCGGCTCCTGCAGGCTTTGGAAAACTTCCCTGGGAGTTTGATGGGAGCTGTGGGTAAATGCCAGTGCAGGTCTCTGCTCTCAGCCAGCAGATCTGCTCCCTGCATGTCTCACTGCTGATTTATTCCCAGTGGTATCGGGCACAACGAGATAAATATGCAAGTGGCACAGCCGGGGTGTGGATGGGAACATCTCCATCTTCCTAGGTCAGTTTTAATTCATCTGTTTCAGTCAGCCTGGTCTCAGCCATTCACTTCTGACTCCAACCCAATTCTCTTCAAAGCCCGGCTCTGCCTGGATGCTGGGATTAAAATCCAGGCTTGCAGCAAACAAAACTGAGCGTGTTTTATGAGGAAGAGTAACCTTGGGGGAGGGTTTGACTGCGGTTTCAAAGGCTGAGCAAGGTTTCTGTGCAGAGCTCTGACTGAGTTCTGCTTGCTGTCAGCAATCCCTGCTATCTCCGGGCTGCTGACAGCCCGACAATCTCCGATACCGCAGGAAGGAAACAACCTGCAAGCTGCAGAGCCACCATCCCACTCTGCAGGGAGAATGACAAGGTAGGGAAAGACAAAGGAACCCAAATTCTCTGGGGGAGTAAAAGCCCTGCCCACAGCTCTCCTGGAAGCCCAGACTCCCTCCAAAGCATCATTCCCTGTGGATTCATGGCTTGGAGCAGCCTAGGGTGTCACCAGGAGCTGCTGCTCCACAAATAACCAACCCTGAGGCTCCTTCTTCCCTAAAACCCCTTTAACCCCACCAATTCCAGCAAGGACACAGCGCCTCAACACCACCTTGCTCCCAGAACAGCCGGCACCGGGTCCAAACTGACCTTCCCAGGCTGGACAAGGGGGTGCAGGACACCAGGGTGACCCTGCCCTGGGCTGTTCACCCCCAGGGAAGAGCAGGAGACAGCAGGATGAGCCGGAGAGCTCCGTCCCCCATCTCCTCCCGCTCCTCCTTATTAAAGCTGGCGTTTGTCATGTTAAGCGGCTGTTCTAACATAAAGCAAAACTGTCAAGAAAAATATGAGTGTTGCAGATGGGCGGCATTTTCTTCCTAACTGCTTTATTTTTATTTATTTGTGGGTTGTTTATTTTTTTTTTTTCCCTTCCCATCTCCTTCACCCTTTACAACTACCTCTGCTACTGCAGCTGGCTCTGTGAGCCACCATCCTGATAAGCAGCCGCTCGCTCGCTTCTTCTGGTCCTCGCAGGCTCTTCTATTCATTGTTGTTTCTCTGTCGCTACAAATTGGCACTTCTAAAGAGATTTCCAGGCCAAGTATTAACCCCCTCCGGAGCCCAGGCACATAAACACACACGTTATTTGTCAAACGAGGGGAAGGCAGCCGAGCTGCAGGGAAATTTAAGTGACTTGTCTGAAGGAGCAGCGAGGAGCGACGGCGGAGGAGCGGAGGCAGACGTTTCTCACTGCCACAGGACCTGCTTCCTTTCCTTCCAGCCCTGTCTGCAGCCAAGCCCCTGAAATCCTCCGTCTGCCCCATAAATCAGCAAACTCAGCTCCCTTTCTGAGCTGGAAACAAGACCCAGGAGTCCTGACATCACACAGCCGGATTTTAGCACAAAATCAGGTTTCCTCTCATTGCAAATTCCGGTCGAAACTCCTTTTAGAAAAAAAGTTTTATAGAGGTTTTTATTTATTGTCAACTCCTGGATGATAAAATGAGGCCGCTACAAGCCCTATTTATTTCCCACCCTCGCAGGAAACAGAGGGGCTGAGATGTGAAACAAATCCAGGGCTCCAGCACTGACCCTGGGCTTGTGCTGGTTCGCAGAGCGCTGGGTGATTATTTTATAATAGCTGATAGCATCTGTGATTTAATGCAGCTGTTAGAAATTAGCAAGGACTCCATCGAAAGCGTCCCAGTCACTCATGATAACAGGCTAATAAATCATTCCCCCAGTGCTCCGTGGCATTTATGGTTCTATTTTAGAGATGCAAAGCATAGATCCGGCTGCTCTCCTGGATTTATTTTTATTTATACTTTTAATAATGCAATTAAATAAATAAATTTAGGATGTTGTGACTCTGTTGCCAAAAATGGCACCGATGAGAACTTCCCCTGCATGACTTCCCTTCGTTATTTTCTCCCCACTAGCCAATTAAAGGCAAAACAAATGGCTCCAGACCTGCTCCAAGATATTGTTTCCAACGCATGGGGTGAAAAATCTCACACCACGGAAATCCAGGGGAGGCAGGAAGGGAGAGGGGGAGGAGAAGGAAAAGCTGGGGTGGCTGTCGCTCTCCTCTCCATCCAGATTTCCTCCTATCACACCTCAGGCCTGAACATCCAGAGCTACATTTCATGGATCCCTACAGGAATGCACTCACACCTGCCCGATCCTCAATCAGCCAGCAAACCCAGCTTTATTAATTCCTTACGGGGTGATAATTTGGAGCATTCCTTATGCTCCTAAGCAAGCTGGAAAGCAGCAGATTCCCTGTATCTCCCTTCCTGCTGCAATCTGGGTGCCTAAAAACCTTCCCTGGGATGGGATGCCCGACCCCAGAGCAGGAGGGGGCTGTCCCGAGGCCACCTGGCTCCCCTCTGAGCCACATCACCATGGAGCACCCCCTGCCCTGTCTGCGTCCTTCCCAACAAACCCAAGGGAACTGCATTTGCTGTTTGGTTCAGTCATCCTGCTTCCCAGGGAATGGCCAAGGGATGTGGGAGCACTTCACTCATGGCTCTGAGGTGAGCTCCAATCCTTCCTTCTCCCTTTGCTTGTGCCTTGCAGGAAAACACTTTGGGACACTCTTGTGTCCCAAAAGGCTCCATAAACTCCACAAAGGGTGCACTGAGGAGCAAATCACCCCTCACAGCTCCATAAACTTCACAAAGGGTGCACTGAGGAGCAAATCACCCCTCACTCTGTTCACCATCCTCCGGGACCCTCCTGCCTCTCCCTTGCCGCACTCGTTTTTCCACCTGCCAGAAACCAACACGCACCAGCCTTCAAATGTCTCGCTGATGAGGCTGGAGAGGAGAGGAGCCAAGTGGGGTCTTTGGAACTGGGAATTCACATTCAGGTTTGGGAGGAAAACCCTGCCATTCCCCAGCTCTGCATGCCAGGGAGAGGTCACGATGCATCTCTCCTGCTCTTCCCCCTAAATGAACTCTGAATGTGTGTCCTGGGATCCAACACAGCACCCACGGGCAGCTTTGGGCTCACAGCTCCTTTCAAAGGGCTTCTCTGAGAGGTTTCACCAGGCTGGCTTTGCTCAGCCAGTTTAGAGTGAGAGGGAAAACCTTGGGAGCAGAATTGGGACTGGAAGTGCCCTCACTGACTCCCAAAGGAGGCTCATGTTGGCTCACATTTGAGATTTTGTAGAGGTTTTTTTTAAAAAAAAACTCCTTAAAATGAGCCTTGTCGTGTATTCCCTCACACGGCCACTGAGCCTGACAGACACACAGACATTCCTGGTGCTTTTCAAGGTCAGCTTCACTCCTGGGGGTTTCCATCGCTTGGATACCTGATCCATCCCGAGTCCTGGGTGGAGAACCCTGACCCAAGGTGGGGAGCAAGCACCCCAGTGCCTCACCTCAACATTGCCAACCTCCTCGCTCTCACGCCTTAAATCCCACCAAAATATTAAAATGGGACTGCTCCTTCTCCTTCATCTGAGAGCATTTTCAGTTAATAAGGGGAAGGAACCAATTTATTTCTCAGTCACGCACTAAACTCTGGTGTTAGCAAGTTTAGAGGGAGCCAACACCCAATAAAGTCTGCACAGACCTCACTGGAGCTGAGGCAGATCTCTGCTGGGTCCATTTAAAATGCTCCGAGCATTTCCATCATATCCTTACTTTTAAGTAGAGTTGCAGTCAGTAAAATTACTCTGCATACATGACCCCAGAGGTTTCATATTTCTTCTCCTGCGGTGACAGTTCCCAACCAGATCCGCTTAATTTACAGGTTGGGAGATAGGGTTGCTTTCCCCTCTCCTTAGAAGTGCCAGCCCTGCAAATTCCTCTGGAAAGGGAATAATTGCCTCCCCTCACCAGCTCTGCCACTGGAGTGCAGGATATACAGCCCTGGGTGGATGGGACAGGGAATCCCATCCCAGTTCCCTTCCTGGCTCTTGCTGACCATGATCAACCCAAAAACTCGGAGAACAGGAGGACCCCCAGCAATCAGATGCTGAAGATGGAGATCTTTGGAGCTGCAGAAAAACCTCCATGCCTGGCTGTGAGGTCTCCTTTTAATTATAGGAACTGATTTTTTTGCAATTACCGTTTAATATAATGCAATCTCTCATTAAAGCAAAGGGTTCAACCACTCTGATCTTTTCCCATTTAATAAAGAATGCGGGAGAAGGCTCTGGGAATTGGCACCACCCACCAGACTGGCATCTCTAGCTCCACAATCAGGTCAGCCAGGAGAGCTGTTCCTGGCACATTCCCAGCTCCCTGCGGAGTGAAAACAAGCAGAGCTGCTCCCAGGTGCCCCGAGCGGGGAATGGGAGGTGTTCCGAGGAGGAAAGGGCAGGGACCACACAGCCTGGCAGCCCCAGGGGCTCTGAGCTGCTTCTCTTTGCTCCCCCTGGAAGTTTTTGGGTTCGCACATCTCCCATGGATGGAGAAGCCACAAATCCATCAGCCCATCCGGGATCTTTGCTGCCCTTCCCGACTCTGCCACCCTCAGAGTTCAGCACCATCCTCAGGCTGACACTGAACATCCCCACACATCCCTCCTGGCCTGTGAAGGGTTTTGATCCTGCAAAACCCCATTAACGCCTTTCTAAAAGAATCAACTCTCAGCAGGCATACCCACGGATCCAGCCAGACCCCATCCCACACCCAGCACCCAAAGGAAAATCCTGTTGCCTTCTTCAGAAGGCATTGTGTACAATTATTCCCTTCCTTACCCCAAATCCTCCTCTTAGCATGCAAGAAAATGAAGCAGCCTTGATCTCCACAGAAAGAAGAGGGCTTCAGAAAGCACTCGTAGCAAGACTTTAATAATAAAAATTCTAATTAAATTTTTACATGTTTAAATACATTTGCCATGTATTTTCATTAATAGCATTCTGCGCTGTCTTTAATTTGATAATCTCCTCACCCTCTGCAAACAACCTCCTCCAAATCCTGCGGCACATCTGGCACGCCAGTGGTGCAGGGAGCTGAAAAACAATCCTGACCTTCCACAGCCCAGCACGGGCAGAGATCCGTGGTCCTCTGCTGGGATCGGCATGGATGGGAATGGGAAACACAACAGAGGGAGCAACCTGGAAATGGGTGTGATAGCCACGTCACACCGAGTCTACGGCAAGTGGAGATGTGGGAATGATTTTCCTCCTAGGATCACTACACAGCAGGGGATAAAGCAAGAGGACAACAGGAATCAGAGGCAGCTCCCAGAAAACATCCTGGTTTTAAGAGAATTGGCACATTAAAGACAAGTCCCTCAACTTCCCAAAGCCTAAAGGATTTGCTGAGCTTCAGCTCCTCTCCCTAATATGGAAGATAAAAGTGGGAAACAAGAAATAACCCCAAATATCCCTCAATCACAGAATCACAGAATCATCACAGTATGGTTTGGGTCAGGAGGGACCTTAAAGTCCATCTTGTTCCAACCCTGCCACGGGCAGGGACACCTCCCACTGTCCCAGGGTGCTCCAAGCCCCATCCGACCTGGCTTTGGACACTTCCAGCCACAGCTTCTCTGGGCAACCTGACCCCCTCACCCTCAAAGGGAGGAATTTATTCCCAAAATCCCATCTAACCTTGCCCTTTGTCAGGTTGAAGCCCTCACCCTTGTCCCATCAGCAGTTCTCACAAAACATCCTGTTTTCCAGACCATTGGCACACTAAAGACAAGTCCCTCGACTTCCCCAAAGCCCAAAGATTTGCTGAGCTTCAGCTCCTCTCCCTAATGTGGAAGATAAATGTGGGAAAAAATAAATGACCCCAAATATGCCTCAATCGATTCTGGCTCCTATGGTTCCATCTTTACAAGGGGCAAAAAACCAGCGGACAAATTCCAGCTGCCTGTTGATTCCTGCCTGCAGCAGCCTGGTGTTTAGTAGATGGGCATAGCTCTTCTGCAGTTATGTATTTATTTTATGAATATTATTATTATTATTATTTTTAACCGTGGAATCATTTTATTAATATTAATAAACCCGCAGAAAGTGCTAATTTCCTCCATCATTCTCCTAATTACCTCTATTGAATTGTGAGGATCATCTGCATGAATAATGATTCCCCGTGCATTTGCTTCGCCGTTCAGCAAAGGAATTGGCAAGAGCCGGATCCTGCACCCGCAGATGCCAGGGAAGGAGCTTTGGAACCACCAGCAGATGCCTCCTACAGAAACTCAAGGCCTCTCCTCAAACTCACAATCCTGGCAGGGTCACCAGATCCATTCTTCATGGACGCAAGGGTTGGGACACGTCTGCTGAGGGGGGGTGACCCTCCTGAGCTGCTTCTCAGGGCTCAAATGCTCTCTCTGCTCCTCTGGAGCTCCAACCCCTGCCCGAGTCCTTTCAAACAAAGGTCCCATGGACACCCCGTGACACTCTGTCCAACCCTCCTAGCCACTCCAGAACCAACATGAGATTTTCCATGGGCTTTGGATGAGGCAGAACCTCAGGCTGGGTTTTAGTCCCAAGAGCAAGGAGCCAGCACAGCATCACTGAGGGACAGCTGTGACTGCCCCTGGATCCCTGGAAGTGTCCAAGGCCAGGCTGGACAGGGCTTGGAGCAACCTGGGATAGTGGAAGATGTCCCTGCCATGGCAGGGGGTGGAATGAGATGGTTTTTATGGAATCATTGAATCACAGAATTAACAAGGTTGGAAAAGACCTTTGAGATCACCAAGTCCAACCTATAACCCAACACCACCTTGTCAACTTTAAGGCCCCTTCCAACCCAAACCATCCTGGCATTCCATGGCATCTCCCTTAGTCACCCACAGGGACTGGGAGCAGAAGGTTCTAGATTGAGTGCAGGAAGTTATACCAGAGTGACAAACAACTATTCCCAAAGCAGGACATGCAAGACAATCTTTCCAGGAAAGGCCGAGAACAGAAAAGCCTTTCATTTATTTCTTTTCTTGCTGCTGATGCCAAGAGGTTTTTCCTTTCCAAGTCATCTATAAGCTCCTGAAACTACAGCACGGGAATGTTTTCCAGCTCCAGAAACACCCCAAGTGCTGGTGCTCAGCAAGAAACCAAGGAAGATGTATCAGTGTCACCTCCACGGCTCCTTCACCGAGCCCCCGCTGTGCTGGCTTTGCAAGATGAGCCGGGGAGAAAAGGGACACCAGCACATCCCTGCAGCGTGTGACTCCAGCCCAGCCTGGCAGTGACAGCTGCACAACCCCCTCGGGCTTGCTGGGGGACCAGAAGTCTTTAAAATATGTATGATGTTCTTGGAAGGGCTCCATTCCCTGCAGCTCCCCCACACCAGCAGGCCGGCGGGACGCGCAGGGACGCCAGCACATGGCACCGTGACACCGCGCCTCTGCCACCGACCCTGGGCAGGACCTGGCATCCTCTGCCACTGCTGCTGCCTGCTGCAGGACATCTGGCTAGGGAGAAAATTCTGAGCACGGAGGAGATCTCCATAACCATCGTTGCTTTTCTCGTGGAAAAGCAGCTCTGACCAGCTGCTTGCTCAGGCAGAGGGGAGAGCTGGGGTATTTCTGACTCCCCCGGCCTGGCTCACTCGCTGTGAGCACACCGAGGTTCTGTGACACCCTTCAGCCACGTCCCCATGCTGCACGGTGGCCACAGGCTGCCTTTCTGCCTCCACCAACTTCCCTTTGGAAAAGGAATAGGACACACATCCGTGTTTTCCTGGTGGGGAGAGGGAGGGCAGGGTAGGGAGACTCTCATTTAACAGGAGAGGCTGCCTGGATCATATTTGTATTCATTTTCATGAAATCCCCATAAAAGTCACTAATAGAACACAATCTGCTAATTAAATTTCACGCAGGAAGGCATTTTCACCTTAGATTAGCAGTGTCCTTGCACATTTTTTGCTACTAATGTACTAATAACATCTTATTTATCTTATAAATGAATTCCGTTAGACTTATCATTAAACTTGAGATATTAACGTGCTCAAACGAACTCAACGTGAAAGGCAGGGGGGTGATAATTCCAAAGGGATGGAAAACACAAATCCATTTTCCTTCTATTTTTGCAGCCGGGAAAGAAAGGCAGCGGGGCTGGCAGCTCTGGGGAGCAATGTCCTGACTTGAATCGCTGCCGAGGTGCGAGGGAGGGCAGGGAGCTCTCACCACCCCGCAGATCCCGCTGTTCTATCCAAGCAAAGGACACACCCAGAGCTTTCACATCTCCAGCTTTTCTTTGTGGGAAGATAAAACTGAGTGGTTTCACAGCACAGGAGAGGACTGAGGTGCATCCCACCCTGTCAGGCCACCCCTCCAGACCTGCATCCCAACTCAGGGCTCCCACTGCCCCAGGAATCTCGCTGTCGCCACAGATGTCCCATCTGGATGTGCAGACAGACACCTGTTTCCCAGCCCAGGGCTTGGCTTTAAAATATTTGTGGAAAGGAGGAAGGAGGTGGGGGAGAGGAGTTCTTGATCATGAATCTTGGCAGGATACAGCTGCTTCCCCACGACTGGCTGGAAGATGGATAACGGGGAGGAGGCCAAGCTGCAGTGTTTAAATCCAGATCTGCTTCCCGAGATCCTCCCCTTCCAGAACTGGATTTTCTGAATGCTCAGAGCTCCCTTGCACCCAGCTCCAAGGAACACATCCCTGTCCTGCTGAACACCACGCAAGGCTGCACTGCCAACCACCAACACCTCAGCTGTGCCTCGAGAAAGGGCTTTTTGTATCCAGCTTTTCACTGTGCCCAGGCTTGTCCTCCCAAATCAAGGTTTAGTCTTTAAGCAGATGGGATCAAACCTCGCCCTGGCTGAGCCAAACGAGAGCAGTGACTGATTCCTCCCCGGCACCTCCGTACGTGGCTCTGCGGTGTTTAATAACCAACTTCGCCGAAGAAAACAACATCCAACCCGCGATACTCTGACAGCAGCATTTTCTCCCCGTTTCTGAGGATCCACGATTTTCCCGCTTGTAATTGGATGAGGCAACATTGACATCCAGTGGCCGATGAGATTAATCGCAGCAAAGCCGGAGTGAATTCCCCAGGGATGGAGCGAGCGCTCGGCAGCGGCTGGCGGAGCTGCCTGAGCTGCAGCAGAGAACAGCAGCGTCCCAGTGCCGGGGCCGCCAGCACACAAACCCGCGGGATGAGCATTCCAGGCTGTTATTCCCAAATCCTCCTCCACGCCGGAGGGGACTGCAGGTCCAGCAGCACAAATCAGCACCTCTGCTCCGACTGGAGATGTGTGAATTTGTGCTGGTGCCCCCTAATTCTGTGTGCCAGTCTTGCGAGAACCCCAAACACTGCAGGGTGCAAGCCACAGCTGCCCTGCTGTATTTCATAAAAACATTTTTCCCGGAATTATTTGGGTTGGAAAAGCCCTCCAGGACAGTCAAGTCCAACCATTAAACCTGGATTATTCCCAGCGGCTCGCCAGCACCTGGAATGCCATTCCACGGAGGTGGGGACGCATGTCCTTTCCAAACACAGACCCGTCCTGCCAGCGAGCGGCCTCTCTTCAGGCATTTACACCTTTCCTGCTCCCACACGGAGCCAAAACTTCCCAGCTGAGCACCAGGCCCTGCCCAGGAGCCTCTCTGCTGCCTCAGCTTCGACCTGGATCCACCTCTCCATCCTCCCAAGACACAGAGCTCTGCCTATCGCCCACCCAGCAGCTCCTACTGTGTTTTACCTCCACAGCACCGTGGCACAGGGCTGAGAAAGGCTCCCGGAATTGTCTGGGCTGGAAGGGACCTTAAAACCCACCCAGTCCAACCCCTGCCATGGGCAGGGACGCCTCCCACTGTCCCAGGCTGCTCCAAGCCCCGTCCAGCCTGGCCTTGGGCACTGCCAGGGATCCAGGGGCAGCCACAGCTGCTCTGGGCACCCTGTGCCAGGACCTCAGCACCCTCACTGTAAAGGTTTTCTTCCCAGTCTCTCACCTAAACCTGTCCTCAGTCAGCTGAAAGCCATTCTCCCTTCTCCTGTCACTCCATGCCCTTGTGAAATGTTATGGATACCTGTTATTATGGATAATTTGATGACTTCTCATTCTCAAAATGCATTCCAGATGCAAGCTACAGCTGGACACCTGTGAGGTTTGGGGGAATCCTGTATTCCTCGTTTACAGACAACAAAACTGAGGCCCCAGGAAGGGAGGAGGATTGTGATAGATGGGGCAGGGCTGTAAATCCCTGGTCAGAGCCTGAATTCAGGCCATTTAGCCAAGCACAGAACAATTTGTGTGCCTGTGGGGCAGTTAGACGCTGTTCCCTCCCCAGACAGCTGTAAAAACCAGAAAGACTCCCCCTCCTCAAATTTGCTTTAAAGGTTCTCCAGTTTCTGTGGGGCTTTAATTTTATTTTAAAAAATAGTAAGGCGGATTGCATGCTGCACAATTAAATATTGATTGGGAATTCTCCCCAAGCAGGTTTCCCCCTCCATCTCTCTGCCTCCGCCGGGAGATGTCAAGTTCTGTTTCCTAAGCTGTCCCCATCCAGTGATTACGTTCATTAGGACACCAGTGTTGTGGTTAAAAGTACTTTCTTTGCTGCTGTACGTTTAATTAGACAACTCTTTCCCAGAAATTATTTATAGCCAAGCTTGGGAGCTATAGTTAGTCCGAATGTAAATAAGATTCAAAAGGGAAATCCCAGGGCACCCCTGTGGCTGGTGAGCCGCTCGCTTCAATCCATTAGCACTGGTCCCAGCGCCCCTGCTTAGCGCAGCCTTCCAGGGCTTTATGGCTGCAAGTTGTGCTATTTAACAAAATAATAAAGCAAACCAGCCCAGGCGCAGGTTTCCAATCCAACTGCTGATGGACAAAGAGTGTTTCCCTCCCGTCAGTGCAGGGAGCTGGGAAACTCCCCAGCTTGCAGAAGGAACAGGACGTGGCTGGAGCAGGGCAGTGAAAAGCCTTTGCCCTCAGTGAGTAAAACCTCAAATTAATTAGAGCAATTACAGAACTTTTCAAACCCCTGAGAACACCTGGGCAGGGTTCGGGGTTTGTTTGGAAAGGCTGGGTTTGGAAATGTGCCAAGGAAGGAAGATGGGTTGGAATAATATCCCCAGACGAAGCCCAGTGTCTCAAAACCCTTTGCAGCACATCTGTGACACATCACAGCACAGCAATTCCTGCAGGAAAAGCAAGGAATCAGCTCTGATCCTCACCAAAATGACCATGGAATTACGGTTTAGAGCCACAGAATCATTAAGGTTGGAAAAGACATCCAAGATCAAGTCCAACCTTAAGTTGGAAGGGATATTTAAAGGTCATCCAGTCCAGCTCCCAACCAGAGCGGGTCCCAGATACATTCACCCCTTCCGGGTGGAATGTTCCTCCCAGCCCCAGCCCTCCTCCTGAGCCCCTTTGGAAGCAGCACGGTCAGAAGACCAAATATCACGAAATCCCAGAATGGATTGGGTTGGAAAGACCTAAATATCATCCAGTGCCACCCCTGCCATGGGCAAGGACACCTTCCCCTATCTCAGGGTGCTCCAAACCCCATCGAACCTGGCCTTAACCACTTCCACAGCTGCTCTGGGCAATGGCTCTGCTTTCAACCCAGATTTTGTGCTGGGCTGGACAGGCTCGCTCATCCCACCCGCAAGAGCTTTGTCGGGAACATTTGCCAACCATCACATCAACAGGGCAACCCAGCCGGATCCTCCCTCCTGCCTCACAAACACACGCACCACTTGATGGGTGATTCACAGGGTTAATCTCGCATTTTCACACCTTTGTCTCTCCTCCTGGCATTTGAGGGAGAGGAGAGCCGCGCTCAAGCGCTGTTATGTGGCACAACAGCACTCAGCTGCTCGAAATCGCTGCTCCAGGCAGGCGATAACGCAAGAAAAACGCTAAATCTCTAAAAACCACAAATAACGAGGAGCACGCTGGGGATCTCTGCACCAGGCCGGCTGCATCCACACGCCACGCGTGGCTCTGCTGGGGCCAGGAGGAGATGCAAAATTAAACACCAAAATCTCGGCTGTCACTTCGGATTTTGGCTGCCACCACGCCGAGCTCCCCAGCGCCGCAAAGCCACCTGCACGAGGTGTCCCTGCCCCGGTGGTGACAGTGCCAGCAAGTGCCACCAGCACTGCCAAGCCCAGGCAGGAGCCATCACCGTGCTGGAGAGTAGCACCGTGGGGAGGTCTATTATTTTAAACATATAATTGATTCTAATTCATCACTTATCGCACGGTGACAGATTTTTATATAGTTTATTATCTCAGTCGCAGCACGAGGGCCCGGGGGGGCTGGCTCCTATTGTTCGGCGGTTCCTGCTCCTGCCTCATCTCGAGCTGCTCCCGTTATCTGTCTGATTAAGTTAGGGATTCTGGTATCTCCGGGTCCCCAGGTAACTGTCAGCGCTCATATCCTCCCCTGGCAGGATCCCAGCAGCCTTCACACCCCTCTCCTCCTTGACCCGCCTGTCACGCGCAGCCACCGCGCTCGGCTGATGATCTGGGGGCCGCAGAATTGGCTGTGACCCCCTGATCCCAACATCCAAAGATCCAGGTACCACAGGATCACGGCCTTTGCACCACACAGAAAGGAACCTGCACCCTGTTGCCTCCATCCCTCACTCCAGGTGTTGCAAAATACACCAAGTTTAAAATTTTTTAACTTCAGTCAGTGTTCCCAATCCCAGAATGAGCTGGGGGAGGCCTGGTGAGCTCAGCATCTCCCCAGGCCGGGAGCAGCCCAGGAGATGCACAGAGAGAACAACCAGCAAGGGCCAGCAAGGGCCAGGAACCAACAGCAGCTCCAAACAACAGCCCTGGCCCAGGGGGAGCCGCCTGTGCCGGGCAAGGACTGAGCACAGAACCCAGCAATCAAGGCCTCATCAACATCAGAAGCAAAGAAGATCTGCAACCAACAGGAAACCAAATCCTCACAACTCCCCAGCTCGGAACCAATGGACACGGAACCAATGGATCTCTGGGGGTTTGACTGGATAAAGTTTGGGGGAATCGGGTACAATCCCTGTGTCCTGGAATGATTTTCTCTGCACAGCCGGGCTGGGTGTGGATGAAATGATTTCTGTGGCCCATTCTGGCCAGAGCAGCATCCTGGGCAGGAACAAAGCAATGCCTTGGTTCTCTGACACCAAAAGTGGTGTTGGAGAGGTTTTGTTTTTCCTGCAGTTTCAGTGACATGGGCACCTCCACCGGGAAATGCAAAAGCAGCAAAAAGCGAAGGGACCCAAACCTACCTGGTTTAGCACAGGGAAGCACAAACACCTCTCTGCTTCCCAACCCCAAAACAATTCATTCCCGATCCACAGGGCTGGGCACTGCGGAAGCCTGCAGAGTCCCTCTCCTTTTCCTCTTCCTCCCCCGCAGTGTTCCCCCTCTCGCCACAGCAATAGGGGGTCACAGCTAAAATGGGTCGATTTGCAGAATTTCCATTTCACACAGCACTTTCAACTCCTCCACGCTTTGTTTTGTTCGGATTCAGAACGAAAAAACCCCAAAAGCAGCAGCGCACCTTCTTCCGATGAGCTCAGCAACTCCGAAACTGCCAGAAACCAGAATTTTCCTTTGACGCTTTAAGGAGCCGCTTTGCAATTTCACTATTTCATTGCATCATTTTTGATTATTTTGAATTATTTCTACAACATTTCCCGATGCTAAATGCAACGCTGAGCATCACACAGCATGGCTACGAGGGTGTCATTATGTGACATAACATAATGATTGAAACATTTGATCCTATTTTAAAATCATTAAGGGCTGCTGCTTTTCCATTCTGATTGAAACATCTCAGGGTTGGTTGTTTTTTTTTTTTTCTTAGATCAAAGCGTGTCTTGTTCAAAATGTAAGGAAACAGTTTGACATTGTTCAAAAATGGCGTCAAAACCAGTTTTTACAACACAAACAGCAGAGACTTTCATCTCCGTGTCAAACTACTTCATTACAACAACAAACACGAGGCACTTTTATCTAAAACCGGGATGTTTTAGCTGACTTTAAGTAGCAGCTGCCCTTAATTATTTTAAAAACAAAAGGAAACACTGCAAGGATTAATCTGCTTTGGTGAGGGTGATGTCTCGTAGAAATTTATGAATAATGAAAACAAACCTTCAAACACAGTGACATTCAAGCAAAACTTTAAAACAATGGAATTCTTCAGGATTTTTTCTGCCGAGGAGAGGGGTGTGAGGGAGGTCTGTGCATCCGTGGGGATGCTGGCAGCAATATCTGTGCTCTGTGAGCCTTTTAGCAGCCATCACCAAGGTGTGGCATAAAAACCAACACTCCTGACCTCATAGCTGTTCCTTCCCAGCAAAAAAAAAAAAAACCTGGGAAGCTCGGGAAGGAATTTTTGCTGAGGGCAAAAGGGAAAGCTCAGTTCTGGCTTGGGCTGGATGTCCCAGCAATGCCATTCCGGATGTTCCCTCATGCAAGGGGTGCTCTGTACAGCCAGGAATGAGTAACATCACCCAGGGAGACCTTGATGGGCTTTAATTTGATAAGAAATATGGTCAAAATCCCTCCCAGTATCTGAAGGGAGTCTCCACGGAAGCTGTAGAGGGTCTCTATCAAGAACTGTGGTGCCAGGACAAGGGGGATGGATCAAACAGCCAGAGGGCAGCGATGGATGGGATATTGGGAAGGAAATGCTCACTATGAGGACCTGGCACAGGGTGTCCAGAGAAGCTGTGGCTGCCCCATCCCTGTTCAAGGCCAGGCTGGATGGGACTCAGGTCATTCCAGGTGTTTTTTCCACACAGAATCCAGTGTAAGGGGAGCTGGATTGTCCAACCCCGTGAAACAGGGGGAAGGAAATGAATAGTAACGATAATTATATCCCAAACTGAGACTAAACAAAGGGATATTTTCCAAACACACACCTCCACACGGAGAGGGGGAGGCTGCAATCTGCCCAGGCTTCAGTGCGGATTCAGCTGGGATCAGAGCGATCCAGGGAGACCCACGCTGAGATGGAGCGACTCAAACACGCTGCCTGACCGCATAAACTGCCTCTAGAAGCGCCAGCTTAGAAATTCCAACTTTTCCCCCTCTTTGGGTGCCCGCTGACACTGCGGTGGCAGGTGACCAGCGGCAGCTTGGGCACGATGCTGCCGTTCCCAGAGCCCTGCATCCATGCTGCATCCCTGGAAACCAAAATCCTCCTCTCTCACAGCACAGAAGAGGCCCTTGAGGTGCTCTCGGCGCTTCCTGGGAGAGGCTGACTATTCCAGCGGTGGGCTGGGGCTGGGCTCTCGGGTGCAGGGAGGAGAGCGCTCGTTTCCCCGCCAGCTATTGCCTTTGCTGCTGACATTTCGCTCGGTGCATGATGAGCTTCCTCCCCCACTTCCCCTAGGAATGACACCGCTGTTATCTCCACTGCATCTAAAGCACACACAGACTCAGTTTAGGGACAGTTAATTTCCAATTCTTTCCAGATGGGTTGGAATAATATCCCCAGGTGGTAAATACATTATTAAGAAGGCAGTTTGGTGTGAAATTGGCTATTAAAATATAGATAAAGTTTAATATATTGAGCTCCTTGTCAGAAAAATCACTTTAGAGGGAGCTTATTATTTGTTTGATATTAAAAGAGTCACAGCTCCGCTCCAAGTGACAAATGGGGAGGGGGAGGAAATGCCACCAGTAATGAACAAAAGCTTTTTAACATTTAAATTTAGGTTTCCGCTCAAGGCCCCCTGGTGTTGTGGACACGCCTGCCTGGTGGATCCATCGGCAGGGCCGGGAATTCCGCATCCCTGCCCATCCCCACCCTGATCCATCCTCAGGAGCCAGGAATGCTGCATATCCCTGTCCATCCTGATCCCTGATCCATCAGCAGAGCCAGGAATTCCGCATCCTTGCCCATCCCCACCCTGATCCGTCCTCAGGAGCCGGGAATGCCGCATCCCTGCCCATCCCCACCCTGATCCGTCCTCAGGAGCCGGGAATGCCGCATCCCTGCCCATCCCAACCCTGATCTATCTGGAATAGTCAGGAATCCCACATCCCTGCCCATCCCAACCCTGGTCCATCCTCAGGAGCTGGGAATGCTGCATATCCCTGCCCATCCTGATCCCTGATACATCAGCAGAGCCGGGAATGCCACATCCCTGCCTATCCCAACCCTGGTCCATCATCAGGAGCCGGGAATGCCGCATCCCTGCCCATCCCCACCCTGATCCGTCCTCAGGAGCCGGGAATGCCGCATCCCTGCCCATCCCCACCCTGATCCGTCCTCAGGAGCCGGGAATGCCGCATCCCTGCCCATCCCAACCCTGATCTATCTGGAATAGTCAGGAATCCCACATCCCTGCCCATCCCAACCCTGGTCCATCCTCAGGAGCCGGGAATTCCACATCCCTGCCCATCCCAACCCTGGTCCATCCTCAGGAGCTGGGAATGCTGCATATCCCTGCCCATCCTGATCCCTGATACATCAGCAGAGCCGGGAATGCCACATCCCTGCCTATCCCAACCCTGGTCCATCATCAGGAGCCGGGAATGCCGCATCCCTGCCTATCCCAACCCTGGTCCATCATCAGGAGCCGGGAATGCCGCATCCCTGCCCATCACAACCCTGAAAAATGATGCAGCAGGAATAGATATCGCTCCTTCAGGGAATTTCAAAGCAAAGCGCGTGCCCTTCTTACCCTGTAATTTCTCATCCCCTGGGGCATTTAGGGTCAGAAATTAAAACAGGAATAATTTAGAGGGAAATCCCCAGTTCATAACCAATCCAGTGGGATCGCAAATCCCATGGCAAGATGTGGGATGCACTAATGAGGGCACGGCTCCCCTGTCGCTGGAGTGTCCCATCAGTACAGCTCCAAAAGGAAAAAGTTTCACAGCAAAGCCAGGCCGAAGCTTTGGGCTGCACCTCCCACTCAAGTGGAGCAGCAGCATCCCCGCCTGGGTGGGATTCCTGAAGGATAATCATGCACAACATCCCTGGTCTGACACAGATTAATCAGAAGGAGAGAGACAAGCTGCATCTTCCCGCGGCTCCACGCAGGCCTCGAGTTAGGTCTCCCATTACTAAGACTTCATTAGTTTTACAAAATATCCTACAGAACATTTTCCAGTGGGCTATGAAGAATCATAAATAATTAAAATTAAATTACACTTGTCAAGGAAATGAACGAACCGCTTCTCCGCGATGCATTATCCTCCCGAGCTTATTCCTTTATTTTTAAATCTCCTCCTTAAAAACTTCACTGGTTTTTCCAGGGTTAGAACAATGTGCTCTTCGGACAAAAAAATGCCACCGACCTGATTTTTACCCCAATTAGCCACAAAACAGAAGAAATGACAATTTAAATCAATGATGCTGCAGCACATGTACCCACATTTGAAATCAACAGTGGTGTTAAAAGCATTATTAATCAGCATTATTATTAGCTGGCAATTAGCAAACTTCAATAATTGGCACTTATTAGATCTTCCACTTGATGAGAATTTACTGTCAGAAGCCTTTGAGGGAAGGCACAATAGCAGTGGAAAACATCTTAACTAATTAATTAAGCCTCCCGACAGCCCCAGAAGCCTTATAAATTTAAAAAAAGAAAAAAAGGGCATTTTGTCACTGCCAGAGTTTGTGTCAAGGTTCCTTACCTCGAATTAAGAGATTGCTCTGGGCTCCCAGATGGCACCTTCACACCACTGCCCCGTGCAGGAACTGGGCTCCTCACTTTCTCGTGCCTTTTAGCTGTAATTATTTATTTCTTTTTTTTTTTCTTCCCACTTGCCAGAACTACCTAAAAGTCCCTTCCACAAGTTCACACCCCGCCGGGGAGCAGGGATCCCTCTGGGGATGGAGGGAGAGGCAAGGGATCTCCTTTTATCTCCCATTTCTGTTTCCTCGCCAGGTTCTGATGGTTTGGGTGTTTTTTAACAGTCCTGCCCTGTTCCAGGCAGTGGGGCTGGAGGAGGAGGAGGCAGCAGAGCTCTGTGAGCCGGGCTCAGCTGAGCCTGGACCCGTGCCTCAGTTTACCCCTTCACCGCTCAAACCCCGCTGTGTTCACGCTTCGTTAACGTCTGTAATGGGATTGGAGCTTCTGGGATGAAAGGTGGGACAGCAGCGCACAGCATTAACGAGTTAATCAATACCTAATTCCTTCAATATTTGCAAAAAGAATAAAAAATATCCCTGAGAACACCGGTTACCCGGGAAGCTTTTCACACCCAGATTTACACCCCAGGGTTGCCCGCGCTGGTCCTGACCCTTCATTGCCCAGAAGCTGCTTTTCATTTGGGGGCTTTTTTTGGGCTTTCTCCTATAACACAAGGGGATGGCCCAGCAAGAAGCATCTTAAATAATCCCAACCCTTCATCCTGGTGCTGGAGAAGATAGAGAACACGGAGAACACGTGGCAGGCAGTACTGTGGCTGTGCAAGGGGAGAGCCACCCACTGAGTGCTGTCCCATGGAGAACGGGGTGTACAGCAGGAGTTACCTCTGTGTAACTTGCACTCTGCACCACGGACAGCAGGGAGACCAAAACCCCTCAATGAGTAGGACAAGCTGGTGGTGATGCCATGCTGAGGTTCCTTTTCCATCCAGAGCGTGCTGCGAGCACATCTCCTTTGGAGGATGCCCATGAGGCTTTGGAAAAAAAGTTCCAGGTCTCGTTTACAGTTTCTTCCACGCTGCGCTGATTAGCCAAGCACCAGCCCAGAGCTGCAGCTGCTTCTCCAAAGAAAACTCCCACCCCTCGGTGCCATCTCCTCCCCGCTTCTCTTCCCCGGCATTCAGACACAGGCAATTACCGCGGAGCCGAGCCCGGCTCCCACCCTGCACCTCCACCCCCGGAGGAGTCTGCAGCGACTGCCTCCGCTGTGGGGCGGGGGAGGAGGAGCAGGAGGAGAGGAAGATCAAGGTTGCTGCTGCTCCTTTCGAACGAGGCCTGGAGAAGTTTGCCGGAGAGGCGGCGCTGCCCGCAGGCTTCCCCAGAACGTCTCATTAGAGTCACTTTCACACATCACTTGAAAGCCGCCTGACAACGTCCTTCCTTTAACAAAGCAAATATTGTATAAATTAATAGACCTTCAGGGAGAGACAGAGCCAAGCGCTTCCCATGGCAGCCCTGACGGCCACTTTCCACACCCTGCTTTTGGGGAGGTGACACCGGGACAAACCCTCCACCCTTGGCACGACACCCGAGCAGAGGTCCCTGGACGCCAGATGCACCTCAAAACCTCCGCGGAGGAAGCTGCAGAAAGCAAAACACGCCCTGAATCCTGATTGCTCTCGGCTGCTGCATTCCTGAGGCAAGCCCAAGGATCCCTCTCGTGTCCCCATCAATATTTCAGCGCACACGTTTGTAATTTATGAAGGTAAAGTGACGCTTCTGCGAAAGCCATCGCGTGTTCGCAGCTCTGCCGCCTGCAAACCCCAGGGCTGCTCCCACTCGCTGCAAGCCGCAGGTGCAGGAGGCCTGCGGAGAGGAGATAGGCTGTGGGCTTTGTTCAGGAAAACCTGGAGACTCCTGGATTTCAAAGGCACTGCAAGCGCTACCCAACCTATCCTCCTCCACCTGCCACTCATTCCTGTTTGGCTCCCAGGGTGCAGCGAGGAGGAGGCTGGGCTGGAATGCCAGGCAGGAGAGCTGCCAAGCGTGCCCGGGGGTGGTTTGGTGTTAAGATGGAGCTTGAAATCCTCCTCGAGAGGCTCACACCTGGCTCTGCAGGGACTTTTGGTGGTGGGACCCTTGGGGACCCTTGGCCTTGAAGTGCCCTGGCTTTGCTGCACCAGCCTGGGAACCTGCTGGGCTCCTAAAAACCACATCCCCCACTGTTCCCAGCTTCTTATTGTAGAGAGAAGGTGCTGGAAGAATTCTCACAGAACTGTGGAGTCATGGAATGGTTTGGGTTGGGAGGGACCTTAAATCATCTCATTCCACCCACTGCCCTGGGTAGGGACACCTTCCACTATCCCAGAGTGCTCCAAGTCCCACCCAACCTGGCCTTGGACACTGCCAGGGATCCAGGGGCGGCCACAGCTGCTCTGGGCACCCTGTTCCTCATCCAGCTCCCCAGGGAAAGACCCGAGAGCAGACGGAGCTCCCTGTACCCCACCCAGCCACTTCCCGACCGCATCAGCCTCCCAGAGGCTCAGCCCCCGTGGTCTTTGCACAGCGCTCCTAAAAATGTCCGCGGAGCTGGCGCCGGGTTTTCTCCCTTCCCTGACTTTGCTGCTATTCCCTTTCATCGTGTTTAAAACCCCTGAGCTCCCACCTCCATCCATCCCCGCCCGTGCGCGGCCCCTCGCCAGCGCCCCGCAGTTGATTTAACCTCTGTTATCTCTGTGATTAGCCCCGCCATGGAGCAGATAGTTGGCTCTTATCAGCCCATTAAAGAGCCAAAGAACGCTGTTACCAGTTTTTTATCTGCAAAACGCACACAAAGCCCCGCTGATTATTCTATTAATTTGTTAATGAACCTGTCTTGCCAGACAGACTCTCAGCGCCTTTCGAAGTAGGGGTAGGGAATTTTAATCTTCCTAGGGGTTCAGACCCTGGGCTCACAAGGTTTTTCAGCTCCAAACTTCTGTAGGATCTGAAACAAAAAGTTCAGCGCCGTTATCAGCTGCCAAACACGTCTGTGAGGGTTCAGAAACTGCTCCTGAGTGATGCGGCCGCTAAATAGGGAGCAGGGGCAGCTCAGACAGCGAGCACCCGGGCCTGGCTTGAGCTGAGTCCCTTCCACAGCAGCACGCAGCTGAACGTGGAGAGGATGCTGGGCACCAGCACCTTAAGCTCGACTTTGAGCCGTGCCAGGCACCCAGACCAGTTCAAAATCCTCAATTTCCCAGTCAAGAGTGCCACAGAGAACCTGCACTGCCAGCGCCGTGGGGACAGGGTTCACCCTGGGCTGGAGATTCTCCTGTTTCTAAGGATGGACAGCGCCAGGACCCAACGGCACAAAGGAGAGAAATCAAAGCCACTGCTCTGGAGCTCAGGTTGGACATCAGGAAGAATTTCTTCACTGAAAGGACTGTCAGACATTGGAATGGGCTGCCCCAAGGAGGTGGTGGAGTCACCGTCCCTGGAGGTGTTCAAGAATCACCTGGACGTGGCACTCAGTGCTCTGGTCTGGTTGACGAGGAGGGGATCAGTCGCAGGTTGGATTTGATTATCTCGGAGGTCTTTTCCAACCTAAGTTCTGTGATTCTATGACCTGACTAGGAAGGTCTCCTTCCCTGCCAAGGACGGTTCAAAATCTTCCAGCTGACTCAGAAATAATGAGATATTAGAAATAATATATTTGAGGCTGCTTCTGTCGACCCTCTGAGCTGCTAAGATTTGCAGGTGCACGCTCTCTTGCTCTGCAGGAGCCTTCCCTCAGCACCTTAATGCCTCCCAATCTTTAATATATTTACTCTTGCAACCCCTCTGTACAGAAATGGTGATATTACAACTGCAGAGAGACTAAGATGACACAGAAAGACAGCAGCAAAATGAGAGGTTCAGCTTAAATCACGTAAATCCTGAGCTGGTGCTGTAACCACCAACCTGCTCTTCCTCCCTCAGAGCTGCTCGTGGCCAGAGCTGCTTCGAACTGGGGAAGAAATGAAGAAAAGACCCAAAAATCAGAAAACCAAGGTGGGCCTGTCAGGACTGGGCAGCATTCCTGGCTTGCAGAACACGTTCATCTCCTTGGCCCACCTCCTCCTGAACAAAAAAACCCAACCCGTTGTTTTCCAGTTATTTTTGGGCAAGGATAGCTGGATGCTTAAGTACTTCCCAAGCTGCCAATTGCACAACAAATTCAATGCAGAACCCTGGAGCACTCGGAGGATGAATACATTATGGGCAAAAGAAAAGTGTCATCACACCCCCACGCAGCTTTGTTTACTCTGCATTCATACACGACTCTGTTGTCACCTCCATCCCTGACTCCTAATGATAAAAGACAAAAGGCAGAGAATTCCTGCTCAAACCCCCAAAGTCTCCATCTGATAGGCACAAATGTAATTTGTCTCCAAGCCTCCCGAGGCCCCCGGTCGAAGGGAGATGAATACAGAAAGAGCTGCGGGTAGGACCCAGCCCAAGTCCTGCCACAGAGCCTGGAGTCCAAGCCAAGCTCAGCCATCACTGCCCTATCCAAAAATATGGGACTGAGCTTCCTGGACACGCTCATTTACATATCTGGAAGCAAACAATCTCCTATGGACATTCAAGAGCTGTCGCTGTTCCTGCAGGAACCTTCCCTGTTTATCATGCCGTGCATTTTGTATTCACACTTCTGGCTTTCAGCTGTGCTCTCCAAATCAGCCCTCCTGTTTTTGTGCTGAACCAGGGCTCGATGTGAAAACCAGAGCTGATACTACACCATCAAAGCCACGTCACCTTTGTTAGATCCACACTTGGAGCCTCCTCTTCGTTCGTCCTTATCTCCTCCGAAATGAGTCACCTCATTTAGAGCACTCGATTTGATGCCTCGCCCCACGTTTCCTCTGATGCATCCCCAATTCCAGAGCAGACTCGAAGCTTCTTTCAAGCAAAGCGTTTGAAAACCAAAGCATCCCCAGCACCTGGCAGGGCACGGAGCAGCTGGGCCTGCAGGTCTGCTCCATCTGCTGCTGGCAGCGCCTTTCCAGGTCAAAGCACGCTTGCACTGCGCAGAGCAGAGACAACTCGTGCTGTAAGGAGGCCAGAGGAGCTCTGCATTGATGATAAAACCACAGGATCCATGACTAAAAAGAAATGGGGATGTGTGGGAGACCGGCAGCTCTTGAAACAGATGAAAATACTCATTTTGCACCCAAACACGCTCTCCCACAGATCCTCAGGGAACAGCCTGGGAAGGTCCAACAAGGAGATAATCCTGTGGGAGGACCAAGCTCCACGCAGCCCCAGGGGCAGGACGTTTATCCTCTCAGATCCTCATACCCAGCCATGGACTTTGAACCCTTCCCTGAGGGAAAGGCCACAGGAATCCCCGCTTGCCACGTTTTTGTTTTAGTTCTGGAGACTGATTTAACAAGAAACACACCAGGAAAAAAAAACATCCTTCAACTAACAGTTTTTTACTACCTGAGAGTCCGTTTACAGCACTCCTTGCCACACATTTTGCGTTTTTTTCCCTCACCTCTCCAAGGTAACACTCAACACACAAAGACAAACCCATCTGTGCAGGTTTTGGCCTGGTGGTTTCCTACAGCCGAGCACAACTCGGTGTCAGCTTCTGTCAATGGTTCTGAGCAATAAATACCAGCAACAGCACATGAGAGGGAGCTGAGCTGGAGCACACGGGGGAAAATAACCTGGGAAGGGATTTTTCTTCCTTCTACAATCAGGTAAAAGGGAACAGAATCTCCAAATCCAAGCCTGGTGTTATTTCACAGCCTGTTCTTCCCCAGAGCGTCATCCAAGCATCTCCACCCAAAGGACTTCTCAGAGCCCAGGATCCTCCCAACAGGCACTGTCGTCTTCCTCCCTGCCTGCACCTTTCTGTCTAACCAGTGCTTGGTATTTGAGTCTAAAGGTTAATTAAGTGTGGCTGCAAGAATGAAAGGCCACAATCAATTACTGGGCCTGCTTGTCCATTTGAGTCAATTTTTAATCATGGTGATTTGGTATTTTGGGAGGCGTGGGGTGAGGAGAAGGGCAAAATTCTCTTTCTTTCCTCTCTTTTTGAAAGGTATTTATTTGAGGTGGATAATTCCCCTGTCTCCAGGCAGACAGCACGCCTTCCCCTGGCACCCGCCACCTTCTCTCTTCCCTTTGTTTCTGCGGCACTCCAGAAGAAGGGAGTGGAGATGGAGGAATGCAAGAAAAATGGGATTCGATGCATTCCCACTGCAGCTTTCCAGACCTGCTTCTCCAGGTTTTTCCTGTCCTGAGGCTGGAGGGGCTGGGAATGGACCCTGGACACTCAGCTGGGGCAGCACACGCGTCTGGGCCCCCAGACCCTCCTCTCCACAGCTCTCTAAACTCTGCCTAAAACTTGTTTGCTCCAAGATATTCACTTTCAAAAGGCATTGGGCTGCCCACCTTCCTTCTCACAAGGATAGAAGCTCCCCCAGCACTCTCCAGGTAGCATTCCAGGTGTACCCTGCTCATACGCACACAAACCTTCTAAATTGGAGCCACCTCAACCCCCCAAACTCTCACTGCCACCACACCAACACTCACCCATTCACACACAGCCAGCACCCCAAACAAAACACCCTCTCCCATCCCCCAGACAGCTCCTTTCGCCTGTTGAAATAATTAACTATTTAAAATTCAACCGGTGCTAATCACAGCAGCCCGGGCTGTGTTCTCATTACCCGGGATCAATTCCTGTTTAATATTCACCTCCAGGGGCAGATGTGGCTGGAACAAGTTGCCGATTTCCCTGTGCTACGCCAGAGCTAATGAGTGGCTCCTGCTATTGTAGTACAGTCACTCTCCTGTAATCAGTCAAAATAACAAGCAGCAGCACCTTCCAGGGACGCAAAGTCTTCTACATAAATATACACAGACAGTCGGCCACGCCGATGGACTTCAAATCTCCGTGAGCTATGGCCAAAGTACAGCCCTTCCCCAGCTCCTGGCTTGGGAAGCAGCTCCTGCCTTGGCACGGCATCACAGCCAGCTGCAGGAGCTCGTGCACATCTGGAAGCTCCTCTGGCTGCAGAGCATGCACAGCTGTCTCTGCACACACACCTAGCACAGACACGCGCCTTGCCCCTCTCTACCGCCAACAAACAGATTTGCCCACCAGGAGAATGAGCTGCAAAGTCATTCCTGAGGAATTCCGTGCGCTGTACATCGCACACAGGAAATCTCAGCCCTGAGAGTCACCCTGCCCTTCAAGCCTCGCTCCACAGAAGAAAACAGGACTCCTGCAAGGTAACAGCACGGAAAACTATCCTACCTGCTCCCTCTGAGGCATTCACTGATAGGTCTTGCATGGGATGTGAATAATTTCCAACTCCCTCCTCTCCCAGCTGAGTGGAAAATGGAGATGTCTGCTATTCCCATGGCTTTTGTAAGCACTGGGGGAAAGCCAACCCTGTTCCTCTGGGAACACAGTGGGCTGGTGGGACCATCATCAAATACCAGCACGAGCAGGACAACTGACCTCACTCACAGGGACATGAATTAGCACGGGAAAAAGTCCTCCTAGGGGTGGCCCTGATGAAAAGGATGCAGTGGTGAGACCCAAAGAGGACAGAGGGAGGGAGAGTGGATTTTAGCAGGGCTGCAGACCTGTCACCCCAATGTCAGCCGGCTCATCTGTGTGGAGATGCCAGGGGTGCGTCATCCCGGGATGCGCCGGGAGAAGCGAGCGTCGATTCTCATCAGCTTTTGAGTGGACAGGTCACAGGACAGCAGGAAAATGGGAGCTGGCAGGAATCTTCATCAAATGTCCAAACAAGCCTATTTTTTTTTTTTCCTTAGCAGCAATTAAGGGCTGAAAATTAAACCAGAACCTTTGCAGCAAGCAGTTGTCACCCTGGCAGGTGGCAGGGAGCTGTCCCCAGCCGGCACTGCTGGATGGGAGCGACCTTGGCCTTGGGAAAACCCCAAAGGGAGAGGGAGAAATGCCCACCGGCTGTGCCCATCTCCAGCCATGGCACCGCTGATGGAACACAGGGAAATCGCCTCCCTGGTGCGTGTCCATCACCTCCCAACAATCCGCAGGCAGGAGGAGGAAAACCACGGCCGTCTCAAGGCACTCTGCTCACTGAAAATCAATAACTGGTATTAAAAAATGGATCCAGCTCCCATTGGAACAGACTGCTCAGGGCTCTGCCATAATTCTGCAGAACAGTCAATATTTACTGTAAGTGTCTCAAATAAAGCCTGAGCTTCGATTTAGTGAGATCGTTATTGTGCGTTAATAACATGCCAATTGATTATTAAACATATTTACCCAGGGTATGAAAAATAGGCTACGAGAGGAAAGGGCATCCGATGCAGGAACATGATGTTAACTGAGGAACCTAATTGTGCAGAGCTGCATTAGCCAAATTATCTTCCTGTCGTTAGGAAACGTTTTATAAAGGCATTAAAATGCTATGGATAGAGGAACAATACACGAGCATTCCAAGGAGTTGGGCAAGAGGACAAATCGCATCCCATCAATGTGTCCACTGCTCCCCCTGCCTGATGGTCCTCCCCAAAAAATGAAGGTGAAAAGATGGGAGAAAATCACAACCTTTGTGGATAACCCCAATGCCGTCTTCTGCCAGCTCCCTGATCCTGTGTCCCTGCTGTCAGAGCGCTCGCGAGAGCTTCACAGGGTTCAAAGTGACACATGGCTGCTGCTGAACAAGGCTTTGTGCTGTCTGAGGATTTTCACAACGCGCCCACAAATGTCACTTCAAGTAACACTTGTGGCTCGGCAGTCAATTCTCACTTTGAAAATACAGGGGAAAGTCAATTTCTCTGTGTTTTCCTCCCGAATCCGACTCCTCCTGCTGAAAACCTCGCCTAGCCGACAGGGCTTGCTTTTTTTCCTTGTCCTTTTTCCGCAAGTTCTTGATGAAATGTAAATTATCTTCAACTTTGATCTTTATGTTTCCTGGCTCTTTCTGATTATATTTCTTCCTTAACAACTCGACTCAAGCTTTCTCTGGCAGTAAAGGCTCTGCGCTCCCATCTGCACTGCACAAATTACTGAGCAGCCCGGTGCAATAGCTCAGAACAGGCCACTCTCTTCCCTAGCAATAGAAATTATTTCCATTTGGAGCAATATATCCTCCCGCTCGATGGACTGCTGCTCACCAGGCATTCAGATTTTGTTCATCTTGTGCCGCAGGGCAATTCTGAATGCACCAAGCCCAGGTTTGCTCGGCCACGGGATGCTGATCAAACTGATGTTGGAAACCAGGTTCTCCCGAGCAAAAGGAGGATTGGGATGTGCAGTTTCTCACCTGCCCCGAAGCCTGCGGAGGTTTAGGTGGAAGGACTTTGTTTGGAGTTGCCCAAGAAGGAGGTGCAGCACTGGGAACCTGCAGAGCTGGGCTTTGCACTCCCTGCACTCAGCGCTCCTCTGGCTCCACGCTGAGTACACTCATTATGTTTGGGCTACCGGGCACATTTTACATACAGCTGATAATAAAAAAAAAAAAAAAAAAAAGCGAAGCACAGAGATCTAAAGCCTGACTATTTTACAATATTTAAAAAAAAAAATAAGAAAAAGGGGGAATTAAAATTCAATTCAGAGCCAAAGCACTCTCCAAGAGGGAGCACTGCAGGCCCCACACCTTGCCTGCTGCACCCCNAAAAAAAGCGAAGCACAGAGATCTAAAGCCTGACTATTTTACAATATTTAAAAAAAAAAATAAGAAAAAGGGGGAATTAAAATTCAATTCAGAGCCAAAGCACTCTCCAAGAGGGAGCACTGCAGGCCCCACACCTTGCCTGCTGCACCCCCCGCCTGCCCAGCCTCGGCACAAACACCAGCACTCTCCATCCCTGGGTTTGATCCTGGTCTCCAGGCAGCAAAGGAGGGCTGGATAATTCATGTGTTCTCAGAGGCAGCGAGAGAAAAAAGGTATAACTTGCCTTCAGGCTTCCCACCCCTCCTCCCGAGATGCTCCCGGCTGGTGCCGCTGCCAAGACTTTCTACTTTCAGCTCAAAAAAATGTGATTCTCAGTGTCCTTTGTAGGCAATATCTCTCAGGGATCCCATTGCCGGCTCCCCCCAGCACGCTGAGCCCCACCACGCTGACAAAACCACCTCCCCAGCCCCCTGTGCTTTCCAGCTCTCCATTCATCTGAAACTCTGAATCCTGGAAATCCTCAGTGCTCTGTCAGCACCTTTCATTGGAGGATTTCAGAGCGTTTTCCGGACATGAACAGAACAAGCCTCCCTGCTCCCCTAGGAGGAGGGTAAGTAAGATTAAAATTAATCCCAGTTCAGGAAATGAAGGCCTGAGAGGTGAGGAGAGGGAAAATAAAACAAAAGCAATGCCAGAAATCACAATGGGTCCCCAGCGCCTTCGATTTGCCTTCCACTGGTTGAGCTGAGATGCCCAGACCTTGAAACACAGCCACGAATCCCAGCAGCACCCTGGGCTGAACAGAGACCTCAACCCTCCTGCTCCTCGAGCCCATCAGCTCCTCCCCAGCGTTATTCCATCCCTGCTTCCCTGTCCTCTGGAGAAGCTTAGGACTGACGCAGCCATGACAAGCTCCCCAGAGATACATGGAGCTGCTGGCAGAATATGACTTTTTGCTGCGGTGTTTGATGGAGAGGGAAAGTTTCCCCCGGAAGGGACAGCTCTGCGGCAGGCAGCGCCGGTGCCGGAGGGAAGGTGACGGATAGGGTGGCGGCTGGCTCTCCGTTACCTCTCCTGTCTGCCTGAGTGCTGCTGGAATGAAGATAATCTATGAGCAGCAGCGAGCATCAGCACCGCTTGCTCCCCCGTATAAATCAGGAGGGTGAAGCCGTATTGAAGGCAACGCTCCCGAGCCTTCCTCCTGCCTGCCCGCAGCATTATCCATCTGCTGCTGAAGGTCAAAGGAGCCTCCAAGAACAGGATAATCACTGCAGAGAAGAGGGCTACACTCCATCACGCGCAGGGAGGAGACAGGACAAGCATGGCGAGGGTGCAGGTGTCTCTCCTCGCTGCTCTCCCTTCTTCCCACTCACCTGTGAATCCCTCCCTGCTTCCCCCCGCGCTCACTTTGGCTGTTGGCCATCCCAGTGGGAACATCATGAGGTTCTTGGCAGTGCTGCCTGCCAGGGCTGGGTGAGCCTGTCAGCTTTTCACTGCACCCCTGTCTCGATGACCTGGAGGAGCAGAAATGGTTTAACACCTCTTTTCCAGAGAAAGGAGACTCCAGGAGTGAGATAACCCAAGGAACACAGCCAGTTTCTACCTGGCTAGTCAGGCAAGAGGACAGGAGGAGTAAGGCATTAGGGGAAACACTCATGAGACCCTGAGGATGAGCTCTGGTAGCAGGACGCATCACTGCTGATGTCTCTTTAGGAACACCATCCCCACATCCATGGAGCGACACTCGGAGCTGGGCAGAGGATGAAGCCCAACCCAAGCAGACCGAGGGTATCCTGCTCTGCTGGGCTTGGAGGCTGTGATTTATCAGCCCTGTTGACACGGTCAATAACCTCATCCCTCTTTCTGACACGGCCGTGATGGAGGAGGAGGTCGGAGGGTGTTCAACCAGCCCTGAGGTGTGACTGATGGTCGGGAAGAGCCAGGCTCCCCCCAGCTCCCCGCCCTGAGGAGAGCCTGACCCTCATCCACCATAAAGGTCCTTCCCTCCTAGAACTTGGCAATGGCCTTCATTTATCTGCTGAACAACTTAATTATAGTCAGTGCCAGAAACGAGCTGATCAAATCGTTGTATCTGCCCCAGCTCCTTCTGTCCTCCCGCCAGCACAGCCACTGCCCAAAGCACCCCATTCCTTCCCCACCCCGAACTCAGATTTCCTCTGATTTCCTACACAGGAGCCACCTATTCCTTGTTTCCCTTTGTGCCATTTTGCAGAGCTGTTCCTGCCCACCTGGCAGAGGAGTGTGTGCCAAAACCAGCCCCGTCCCCATTTTTGGGACACAGATCTCTGTCCCAGCCTGTTCGAGGGTGCTCATTTCAGCACAGTGGGGTTTTACAACCCCACCATAAGGAGAAGCAGGATGGCCTGAGGAAATCCAGGCTTGGTACTCGTGGCATTTGTCTCTGCCAGTCAACAGCCATAATTGGTCCCCGCTTTAGGGAGGGAAAAGAAATAACCTCCCTCCAAAAACACCTCTCCAATCAATAAGAATTTGTCCTTTGCATCTGTGGCACGGTGGCTGGGGGCTCCCTGGGGCTGCTGCCAGCCTATTTTTCTTTCCTTTCTCTGGCCCATCGTTTAAGCCTGGTGCTGAGCTTCACCTCTGGACCCTCTCTCTCCCCCAAGCCGATCAATACCTAACCCTCTGCTAATGACCTTTCCATCCCTCTGGAGGAGCAGATCCGTCAGAGAGCAGGGATGAGCCAGGAGCTTGCTCATCCCTTCTTGGACAGTGACTAATTGCTGCCATTAGATGCAGAATTACAGACAAAGAATGAAGGCAGGGAAATGACTGACCCTATGTTTAATGCAACTTGTGTCCGAGTGTCCATCGCTGCCGCAGTGCTGGGGGAATTGAAATGCAGCAGGGAGGCCAAAGTCCTCTCGTGGCCATCCCTGGGCCAGCTGGGCTGCCCAACTGCGCTCCCAAGCCAGGCCAGATATTCCTTACCGGAGGAAAAGATGTTGCTGGTATCAGCAAAGTTCTCCCTCACAAAAACACGACCTCTCTCACTCAGACTGAGCACCTCAGACTGGTTAAAAATCTCCTGCAGAGCACCAGTGGGCATTTCTTTCCTCCTCAGACTCATTTTGAAAAACTTCAGAACAACTCAGAGCACAAGCAATATTTTTCCCCGGTAGCTGAGCTGCTCGTTTAATCACCAAGAGGCACATTGAAGGGAACGAGGAAAAATCCTTCCCTGTGAGGGTGGTGACGCCCTGGCACAGGCTGCCCAGAGAAGCTGGGGCTGCCCCATCCTGGAAGTGCTCAGCGCCAGGATGGGGCTTGGAGCAGCCTGGGATAGTGGAAGGTGTCCCTGCCCATGGCAGGGGGTGGAACAAGATGAGCTTTAAGGTCCCCTCCAACCCAAACCAGTCTGGGATTCTACTAAAATGCATAAAATCACCATTCCACATTAAAAAAAATACTAAATAAATACCCACAACTGCTTCAACCAGCCCCTCTTCACAACACAGCTGCTCCCCAGCACCTCTGAGCCCAAACTTAGCCCAGCCCAGCTCTAACACTGGCAGTACAGCCGGGATGGGCACACAGCCCTACTGTGACCGGTGACACTGGTTCTGCTGGAGCCTGGGACATGCCAAGGGCAAACAGGCCGAGGCTTTTGATTCTTACACAGAGAAAACGGGCTTGGGAAGTCACTGGAAGAGCACGGACAAGCAATTCCCACCAGTGTGGAAAGCAGGGAGAGCTTTTTATTGCTGCTGTCGTCACCACTGCTGTTTTCCTCCCTGCAAACCCCAGGCCAGACCATCCCTTTTTGTAAAACAAGCCTCTGATATGGAAAATTTCAGCAGCTTTCAGCGCACAGCTGAAGCAACATATTCCCATCTCAGCTTGGCCTGCCTGTCTTTATGCATCTGATTGAGCCTGAAGATCTGCACTTCTGCCAGTTGCAGCTTTGCTTTAGACTCCGAGTCAAGTTTCTGTGTGCTGGGCTCTTTTGTGGGGGATTTCTAAGCCCTGAACTGCCAAGCACGGAGTGAAACAGTCAAGGCAATTATTCAGCGCTGGATCAAGCCCAGGCGAAAAGCAGCAGGCACCTTTCTGCCTGCTCCTCGCGAGTTTAGACCGTGAATTTACAGAGGAATCAGCGCAAATTGTGCAGCTGAGCAACAGGATTCTATTCAGCTCAAAGAGGGCTCGTAAAACACCGATGGCAGCAGCTCTGCCTGGTTTTCTGTACCTTGGTTGAGCAGGAGCGGAGGTGCTGGAGCGATGCCTCGCACGACTCCTCACTCCAAAAAAATCCCTCTGGATCATTGGGCTCAGCCTCCTGTGGGACCATGGCCACCAGACCGGCCACCAGGATGTCCCAGCATGGCTGCACCTTGGGGTGGCAGTCACGAAGCAGTTGCGTCCCTGACAGACCAGGAGGGGAGCTTCCCTCGGATTCGCTTTGCAGTCCGGAGCGGGTGGCCCTCATGTCTTTGTGAGGATAAGAAATGAGTGGTCATCGGAGTCAAAGCAATTAAGAAGAGCAATTACCATAACAAGGCACATCCTTCTTCCCTGCCTGCTGTCTTGCCTAATTCCCCAGCTCGGTGCCTTTCCTGGGAAAGCTCACGTGGAGATTCTCACGCAGAGTTTTAACCCCATCAAAAATCCTAAATCGAGGAGGTTTTGCCGCCATCTCCTCTGCAGCTGCCACTCCTCACATCTCTCCCTGGCTCCCTCACCCCTCTGCCAGACACACTTGAACCACAAGTGTGAACCACAGGATGATTTACCAAATTAAAAAGAAAATAAGTCTTCAGCAGCAAATCTTTTCTCTGGTGCAGTAAATATTCCTCTTGCACTGCCAGCCCTGCTCTGCACATGGCTCCTGCCTCAGGCCTTGCTCTAACAAGGCAGAAAGAAGCAACACAGTGAAGGGCCGTATTTTTGGGCTTTGCCTTTTTTTTCCCCCTCCAGAGCCATTTCAAGTGTCCCTTGCGGGAGAAGAGTGCAGGAGACATTTTCTAAATATACACACCCGTATCTTTCTCAGGAGCGATATCATCGGCTGCAGACAGAGACAGGAGGTACAATTGCCGAGACAAAGAGAGATTAGACAGACCAAGAGCAGAGAAAAATGTGCATTTAAACCGTGATTGATCTAGAAAGACTTCCAAGTGCCTTGTGAGTGGAGCAAAACTTTGCGGCATCATGCTCTGAAGTGCGCCCACTCCACACTCGCGTTTTTCAGCGCGCCCGGCGGAATATTAAACTGCCAAAAACCCGAGTTAAAATTCCCGTGGGTAGAGGGAAGCAAAGCTCAAATTTCCTTGTGGCCACTCACCTTTGTCAACAGCCACAAAAGCAGGATCCATTCCCTGCACCCAGCAGTGCAAACCTACACCCGTCAGCACCAGGATGAGCATCCCCATCCTGCCCCTAGGAGTGTTTCCCCACGGGAAGAGCAAATATTCCTGGAAAACTCAGCTCCTGGGGCCTCCAGGAGCTCCACAGAGTCACAGCTACACATCTATAAACCAGAAATTTCATCTCAGAGGCAGGCACAGCCTGGTTTGGGAGCTCTTTAGCACAGATCAGAGGATGGTGTGGCACAGGGGATACGAATATTCCCATCAGTAGTGTTGATCTTTGCCCTCCTTGTTCTCCCAGGAGCTGATCCTGGTGAGGACAGATCCAAAGGGAAGAATGCTGAAGTGAAAATGTCTCTCTCCATCCCAGCAGCCTGAGCTGCTTCCCTCCCTCCGCCCCATTGCTATTCACCGACGGCTCGCACGCAGCGAGGTTTATTCGCTGCTTGATTGGCACGCACTTAATTAACGTTAATGGAGCGCTCGCATCACGATCAAGGAGAGATTCGGAACCCCAAAGTATACTAAATCTAAAGAATTACAGAAGAATTCATGGCCTAATTACGGTGTATTGTTGAAATACTACTTAAATACAGTGATTATTAAAAGCATATTATTGATTGGGGTTTAACTGCTATGTAAATAAATCTCGTCGAGGCAAACTGAGCTACAAATTCATTACTCAGCCGTAAATCCTCAATAAATATTTTTTCATAGAATCAGTTGTTGTTTATTATACAATAAACGTCTTATTAAGTCAAAATTAATTGCGTATTTGGGGGGAACTTCCTCGAAGGCTCCCTCCCCTCCTGTGCCACGCGGGCGCAGTGCCAGATGTCCTTTTAACGTCCCCTACCCGGCTACCTGTGCCCTGGGGGCTGCTGGGGAGCAGGTGCCGTGCCTGCCTCGTGCCAGAGCAGATCCAGCTGGCACAGAGTTGGAAAGACGTGGTCCAGCCATCTGCAAGCCCTGGCAATTAGCAAAGCTCATCAGTGGCCTCCTCCTTTCCTAACCCGGCTCCCGCAGGATCCCCCCTTTTCCCACATTCCCTCCTGCGCCGTGCCAAGAGCACGGACAAAGTGGCCCATCCTGGCAAAGCAAAGCCCACCAGGTCTCGGGGAGCCAGATGACACCTCCCAGCAGAGCTGGTCCAAAAAGTAAACAATTTCAGCCAGAAATGATGAAATTTTAATGAATTTCCCATGTCTTCCACAAGTGCAGGCAGCCAGGCTCAGGAGCTGGGCAATTTTCACAGGACCCAGCAGCTAAGAAAGAAAGAATATGAATTCCTTTTTGGGCATGAACTATCATGATGAATAATAAATAAAATAAAAAGCAGCAATATTTTGCATCTACCAAGAGCTTTTCATCTGTAGAGCTCAAAATGATTTACAACAAAAAGTAAGTGTTAGAGGTGTTAGGAAAGCAGAATTTCCTTCCTCTGGGAAATCTCTGTAGTTCAACATTTGTTTTCATCTTGAGATAGGGTGAGAAGTTGAAAGGTTTTTCTGGAATCATCAGTTCCACAACGCTGAAATTCAGAAATGGGGACTTTTTTCCTTTGTTTCATCAAACCAGGGCGTTGTACCAAACTGCATTTGCAATGTTTTGATGTACCCATTTCAAACAAAAATGTCTTAGTTTGGATTTTCTCCAGGACATAAAAAAACCTGCGGCATAATAGATGCTCCTGTTTCCAGCCCTTTCCTATCACCACAGATGTGGATCTCAGCAAAACTCAGATTCTTTATAGAAAATATTTTTGTTTCATTAAAATTCACCCAGCTCCATGATTCCTAAAGTTTCATTTCCAGACAAAGAAACCGGAAAGTCGCTGTGGTAGGACTGAGCTCCCACAGAGCAGGAGTGCATTAAATATCATAGAAACATAAAATATGCTGAGTTTGAAGGGTTCCATGAGGATTATTGAATCTCAATCCCTGGTCCTGCACAGACACCTCAACAATCCCACCCTGGGCTGTGTTGTCCAAACACTCCTGGAGCTCTGGCAGCCTCGGGGCCGTGCCCATTCCCTGGGGAGCCTGGGCACTGCCCAGCACCCTCTGGAGAAGAAGAATCTTCTAAAATCCAGCAAAATCCTCTCCTGGCCCAGCTCCAGCCTTTCCCTCCTGTCACCGGTCACCCGGGAGAAGAGGCAGTGCCGTCCCTGTGCTCGTCATCAGGAGGAAGCTGCAGCCAGCCCTGAAATCTCCCTCAGTTCCCATTCCTGTTCCCATCCTCGCCTGGCCCAGCCATCCCAGAAGGCACGAGGAGCAATCTCTGCCTGTGCTGGGTTTTGTCCTGGGCAGGTAAATAAATGAGCTCGGTTTATTCATAACAAGGCCAGGACGGGAGAGGCTGAATCCATCTCCTGGAGAAAAACGAATGCTCTCATTAAGAAGGCTTAATTATTAACATCAGCCTCCAGTTATTCTGCCTGACACTTGTTTCATTTCTGCCTCCGGAGCAATTGCTCTTTGCAGACCCACGGCACACGCTCCCTGTCTGAGCCTCGCCGGTGAGCGCTGTATGAATTTCCCTGTCCAGCAATCCCCCCCGTGCCCCGGGGAATCGATATCCCCTCATTCCTAATGCCTCAAACAAACAACGAGCCCCCTTTTCTCTGCCTCCTCGGAATGTTTGTAAAGGCTGCACGCCACGCAGAAGGGAACGAGACAGGGACAGGACAGGATCATATATATTTTCCTTGACGTACCATTTATTGGAAACACATCAGTAGCTTTTCCAGAGCTCCTGATGGAGAATTGATCGCTGGGTCATAAAACTAAATCGTGGTGCTCATAAGAAGAGTAAACACAGGAGTTGGTGGAGGGAGACCGCAGCGAGGGCAGAGCTGCAGGAGCAGCTGCCTCCATATCTGCTTAGGGGCTCCAGGGATTTGGGAGTCCACGGGATAAATTGGATCAGTGAGGAGCTTCCCCTGAGAACCCATAAATCCCTAAATAACCAAGTGCACGGCCCTTTTTGGACACCAACAAAATGAAAATGACGGAGATGCCTACCAGAGGTGCCCAAAGAATGAGGGCAGGAGCCACCTCGGTGCCCCCACACCCTCCCCAGCCCCGGCAGCATGTCCAAGGCAGCACACATGGATCTGGGAACACGAAAGCCGAGGAGGAAAAGCGCTTTTTCCTTCCACTTTCCTGGCTGCCCGAGGGGTTGAGCACATTTTGCCCTATACTCCGTGAGCCGCGTGGCCCAATTACACAGCAATCAATTTTGGGAGCACTGAGGAGATAATGGAGTGATAAGGAACAGCCACTGCGGATTTGTCAATAGCAAATCATGTCAAACCAACTTAATTTCCTTTTTTGACGGTGTAATTGGTCTCCTGGATCGGAGGGGAGGAGGCAGCAGATGTGATATACCTTGACTTCATTAAAGAGCTTGACATCATCCCACGTGACCTCCCCTGCGAGGGAAGTTGGGAAGAAAGCTCAGGCAGCTCTGGCTGAACCAACACAGGGAACAGCTACCAAGCATTTCCCATCATCAAGGAGGGCATTTCAAATGGTTTCCCCTTGTCTGCCACAGGCCAGAGTCCGTTTGCTTTATATTTCAGCCATGCTGGGGATAATAAAGCAGAAAGAGTCTGAGACCCTGCAGAGAGGAGCCTGGAATGCTGCAAAAACGAGGATCAGAATCCAAAATATTGGTGGTAAATTAGACAAACAGCAAAGAGGGAAAAAAAAAAAAAAAACAGATTAAATTCGATAAAGACAACTGCAGAGTAATACAGTGAGGATGGAGAAATCAAAGGCCAGGTAGACGGCGGTGCTGTGGCGCAGGGTGTGCAAACAGACACTCAGCCACCAGGTAAATACGAGCCAGGCTGAGAGGGGCAGCAGGGTCCAGTTTGGGATACCAGCTCCCAGGAAAAACCACAACCCCAGCAGGAATGAGTTAAGCTGGGAGAATGTGAGTTATCCTCTTCTCGGAGATTCTGAGAATAAATTAAAGATCCGCCTGAAATGTTCTTGACCCTCTATTAGCGCGATGCTGGCTGATCTCTTGATCATCAGAACAAACATGAGGTTTTCTCTCTGCTGCCTTCAGCAGGTCTGAGCCATGAAAAAGCTGAGTCCTGCCTCTAACAAGGTCTCTGTAAATCCATCCCCGCAGCTGGTTAGAGAGCACCCACGTGTTTAAAAGCTGCTTTGACTGCTAAATGCCATCAAAGCATTGTTACAAGATAGCAACAGGTGCAGAAAGAACTAAGGGTTAGACAAAGTTTGGGCTGATATTTTCAAAGTCAGCCATGAGACAGATGTCCTCTTCTTATTAAAATTAATGGGAACTGAGCATCCCCATCTCCCAAGTGACTTTGAAAATCTCAGCCTCGCTTCCCGTTTGCTGCCCAGCGCCTTCACGGCCGCCTCCTTCCTTCCACCCCAGCGCTGCCGAGAGAACCAGGGTCACAAAACCTGACATTTGCACCAGAATAAATTATTGGGTTGGGTTTGGTTTTTTTTTCCCCTCTCTCTTCACTCATCTCCCTTTGCTTCTGCTCACTCCATAATTTACATACATATAACTAATTGCAGATTAGGAAACAAAGAAGAGGAGAGGAGATGAGAGCTCAGACCTTGTGCAATCCGGGTGCATCCAGGTCGGATGGGCACCAGTCCCAGGGATCCACAGGGCCAGGGACTCTGCTGAGGGCCTCCATCTTCTGCCTGCAAAGCAAATCCCACCCGCCAGCCCCCACAACCCTGGGCAACAGCACCCACCAAACCCAGGCAATGTGCACGGATTGCAGCCAAAATTATTCAAGAGCAAATGAGATCCCAAACACTGCCCAGCCGGTGAAGAGACTGGTAAAAAATGCACTTGGCAGGAGGGAGTTCTGACCTCAAAACCAGGAGGAAAACACACTGGAAAATGAAGAATAAAAAAACTGATAGACTTCTCTGCACCACCTGCCCTGGAGGCACTAAAATGTTCTCCATTCATTATTCTGAATAAACTGGACGGGAAGTGACTCCCGGCCCAGCTGTGCTGCTGTGGGTGCTCAGGGATTCCCACACAGCTGTGGGGTGATGCCAGGCACCCCGCACAGCCAGGCTGTCCCATGGAACCTCAGCTGCCTGGAGAGGAAATATTCAGGTAGATAATATTCAGGTATATAATACTCAGGTAAGCCCTCTGGGATTCCCTACCCAAAGATACCCTTCATCAGGTACAGGCCACAGAGCCATTAAAAGCCCCATTGTGCACCCAGTGCTGAGAAAATCACATTAAATACACCCAAAAGGACTGGAGGCCTTCACATCTGCAGCTGGAGCAGAAGGGGCGGGTCTCTGGATCGCCTTCCCATCCCCATCAAATCAGGGTTTTGGAAGGGGGCCAAGCCCTTCACACCCTTCTTCTCCCAACCCTCACATGGGGCAATGTTGAGGTACAAGGAGAAAGGCAAGCACAATCCATTGGTGACCTGCTCCAGGCTCAGCCAAGAGCTGCGAAGCTCCTGAAAGTGCTGGGAGCAGGAGCGAACCCCTCCCCTGCATTAATCACGGCTTGGTTTTGAACACATCAGGACGGAGAGGAGGGACTGGTGACCCCAACATCCTCTGTCCACGTCACCGCAGGTTCCTTCCCTCTGCATCCCCGCATCTCCCAGCCTGGGGTCAAGACATCCCGAGCTGACAGCAGCCCAGAAAGAAACAGCAAATTGGCCAAAAGCTGATTAATTCCTCCCTTTGCCTTTCCAACCATCCCGAGATTGCAGCGAGAGGGAGAGGATGAATGACCCAGCGGGACGGTGGTGCCCAGGTACGGCGAGGAGGAGGAGACACGGAGCAAGCCTGAGTGTCACCGGCAGAAGAAACATCCTTGTGGGACTAAATTGGATTCAATATAATAAACTATCATCTTGAAACGAGTGCTCCAATTGAGTTTTGATGTAAACACTAATATTTTCTCCACTCCGCTATTCTCTTCCATGGAGATCTCATGTTTATTTCACTATGTGTCCTACCTACTATTGCTCTCATACATCAAAGGGTTCGAGGACAAGGAGCCTGATTTTGAAAACATTATTCTTTTAAAGATTTATTCGCTCGTCTTGACCACCTCCTCTGCTGAAAGGAAGAAGCTCTCCATAAATTATTTCAGCGCCCTATGTAAAACAGGCACGTGCACGGCACCCTCAGCTCAGCAAACTTTGTGAGGAGACCTCCAGCCCTTCCCCCTCCTCTTCTGAGAGCCTTCCTCACCCTCCCCATGCTGGACTAGCCCAGTTACCACCCTAATCCCATCCCATTACAGTCCCAAACAGGGAAAAGCTGGGGGACAGGTGACATTCCCAAGGTCATACGGGGACAGTGTGGCGGAGAAGGGCTCTTCAGGCACCTTGATGTCCCACCTTGCATTTCTGCACAGCTAAAACCAGTGCTAAGGCTCAGCCTAACACCTCTAAACCCTGCTCCGAGCTCTGTATGACAGCAGCATCCACCTGAACCCCCGCAGCCTCGCTGAGCAGTGTTGGCCCTAAGCAGTGCAGACACACGCGTCGGAGAGATGAAGAATTCATCTCCTCGTTTTGTAGCCACAGAGCCTGACTCGCTCAGGGTCACCAAGGACAGCTGCAAGAAACATGAAAAACTTTCCAAAGGCCGGGTAGCAGGCAGGTCTTTGAGGAGCAGCACATGCAAAATTAACCGTCCGCTCCCTCTGCCCCTTCACGGCAGATGCTGGGAGCACTCAAAGGACGCTGCGTTTATTTAAAATTAAATAAAAGAAGCTAATTTTGGCATGCAAGAGCGAACACACCTGGGAGACTCCTTGCTTCAGGGCACTGCCAACAGAAGAGGAGTAACGAAGTTAAGAAAGCAATTAAGAAACTGCTGCAGACACTCGGTGGGAGGTTGGCTGCTCCTGAGTGAAGCGCAGCATGCACAGCGATGAGAGGAGATTGCAGCCGTGCTTCTGCCACCCCACAAACCCAGGAACCGACTGTCTCCGAGCCCACCCAAAGCCTGCAGCACACGGGCAGTGCTCGGGCTGTGTCCTGCTCCTCGGGGCATGGATGTGCCCTTCCAGCCTCACCTGAGAACGGGAGGAAGTAGAGGAAGCTCACCTTGCCCACCCTGACCCCACAGCTTGGAGAGCAGCTGGAGCAAGAGGAGCAGGGCATTGTCCAGGGTCTCCAGACCCTGCCACAGTCAGGGAGCTGAGAGATACATCCCAAACATCCAACTGAGCAGCTCCCTCTCTTCTCTGCATCCCTGGAGTGGAGTTAATCCTGCTCCGGGGGCACAGCCACGGGGTGGGCACTGCCAGCCCTTCACCGATTGTGGGATGGGGAAAACTACAAGGATGGGGAAAACGACGGGCGCTCCGGAGGGTGGTGGGACAACGCGGCCTGTGGAGTGACGATCCGGAGGCTTCTGTGTCTTGTGCGGAGTTTTGTCAGCACCGTGTGGAAGAGCGGCAGCACTGCATGCTGCTCCCGGCTCCTCACCGCGCAGCCCACCTGCCCGGATCTGGATGGAGCGCCCGGATCCGCATGGAGCGCCCGGATCCGCATGGAGCGCCCGGATCCGCATGGAGCGCCCGGATCTGCAGGGACCGCCCGGATCTGCATGGACCGATTGGATCTGCATGGACCGCCCGGATCCACATGGACCGATCGGATCCGCATGGAGCGCTCGGATCCGCATGAAGCGCTCGGATCCGCATGGACCGATCGGATCCACATGGAGCGCTCAGAACCGCATGGACCGCCCGGATCTGCATGGACCGCCCAGACCCACATGGACCGCTGGGATCTGCATGGACCGCTCGGATCTGCATGGACCGATCGGACCCGCATGGACCGCCCGGACCCGCATGGACCACTCAGAACCGCACGGACCGATCGGATCCGCATGGATCGCCCGGATCCGCACCTCCGTGAGGCCCGGGTCGTGCTGAGACATTGCCGCCTCGTGCAGCACAAGGCTTGGAATCCTCTGGATGCCTCACCCACCCCAGCGTGCAGGGAGGATGCTCAGGGACCCACCAGGATGCTCAGCTGCCTGAAAGGCACAGGAGTGTGAGGCCAGGGCACATCAGAGGGGGGCACACAAAAGAGAGAGGCTGGGAAGGCTGAACAGCCCTCAGGGCTACTCTCGGTCTAAAATTACCCACGGCAGGCTGCACGCTGTGTTCCGGCTCCGCAGCCCTTTGCTCCTCCGTGACTCATCGATATTTTGAGGCTGCAGGGGATGGTTCTGACCATTTTTAGCCTGGCCTTGGAAAAAATGGCAAACAGTGATTCAGAGCGAGCTCCGGGTGTCCAGTGCCTGCTCCATGCAGGGGGTCCATGGAAAGGAGGAGGAGCAGGGCTGCAGAGCATCCCCCAGCCCCTTTCAAAGGCTCTTCTCTCAGCACAGGTGGTTTCTCGCTGTGCAGAAGCCGGAATGCAAATGGAAGCAAAGTAAAAATGTTCAAAGGCTTCAAAAACCTCTGCGTTGGATTTGGGCAGGCCCGGAGGCGCTCCTGCTTCTCTCTCCACTCACACACTCACTCCAGGTCTCAGCCAGAGCAGCCTCCCCGGTCCCTTGGGCTGTTTGAACTTGAGCACTCCAGGCTGGAGCAAACCCAGGGAAGGAAATCCATGGTCCCCGAGGGATGCACAGCCCTGTGCACACACAGCGTGTCTGCAATGGCTCAGTGAGCTCGGGCTCAGCTCACCCCTCCTTCCCCAGATCATCACCCCCAGAGCCAGGAGCAGAGAATATTCCCCCAAAAGCCAATTTTTAATCTATCATCAATTTATCTATACTAACACAAAGGACTTGGAGAGCCACGGATCCTGCCAAGCTTTGGGCCTCTCTCTTCTGCAGCAAAGAAAAGAAAATGAAATCACTCCTCAGAGCAAGCAGAAAGGCAAGACCAGTAAGATCAGAGCCCACAGGGGGTTTAAACCCACCAGGACATAACTCTGTCCTTTCCCGGTCCGTCTGCCCAGCCAGTGATACCCTGGAACCATCCCTGCTCCTCTGGCAGCTTAGGGACAACGTGGGAATGGTTTTGTTTCTCATTTCCTGTCAGATGGTCTCAAGTCAGGATTTTCTGAGCACGGGTTCATGGCTGCAGAAAGAAACCTTCCTTGTACTCGTGTGCCACGGGACGCTGGGTAACAGAAGGGCATTTCTGGCTCAGCAGCGGCCCAACAGCAGCTGAAATGTCAAGCACAGCTGACTTGCATGATTTTCCGTTGATTAAGATGACAAAGTTGGGCCAAAATCTTACAGAAACTGATTACAGAGGCCTGATGCCATCTAATCTAAGCCTTGGTTCAGTAGCTTTAGGCCTAAATCTGAGCTTAGTCTGCAAATGATCTGTGCTTCCGTGGTTATCTCCCCCAACTCGGGGAATAAGCAGTCATGTAAAACCACGCGCGGAAAGACGCTGAGGAATTAATGAATAAAAAAATAACATATTCTTCCCCCACTCTGAGGCTGCTCCTTGGGAGAGGAGAAAAAAAAAAGGAGACGGAAGGAGCTCCTCCAAGCACCACGACAGGTAAAAGCACACCTTGAGCCCCCCGGCGCCGCGGCAGCGCCGGCAGGAGCTGTTTCGCCGAGGGTCTCACCCCTGTATCAACAATAAATACATCTGCAATAAATATGCAAAGTTGTAACTGATTTGCATTGACATTTGGACTGGGGGGAGAGCCGAGGGGAGAAAGAAATAAAGTCCATTACAGCGCGGAGTAATTTAGGATATTACCACCAGCATCTGAATTACAAATCTACCTCTCATTACTGGTATGTTAACCGGGGAAGGCAGCTTCTCCACAACATGCAAGGCAGAGTTTATTAGCATGAATTTGCATAATAATTAGCTCTGCAGCAAGCAAGGGCTGTTGTGCCTTTCAAAAAGCCAACTTTCAATGTCAATATCCAGCCCCAATTTGGCTCCTGCCCTTGGGCCCTCGGGCAGTGAAACCCTCGGCAGCCGCTGCCGTGTCCCTGGTGCTGCTGCCTGCTGGGACCCAGGGAGGTTCTGCCTCATCCCTCCGATGCTGGGAGGCACCAGAGAGCTCCAGGGGAGGGGTTTGGGCCTGAAAAGCTCATTACACAGAGTTTCTGCATTGCACAGGGACTTCCTGCACCCCATGGAGAGACTCTTCACCCCACAAAGAGTCCCTGCACCCCACAGAGAGCCCCTGCACCCCACAGAGAGTCCCTTCACCCCACAAAGAGCCCCTGCACCCCACAGAGAGTCCCTTCACCCCACAGAGAGTTCCTTCATCCTACAGAGATTTCCTTCACCCCACAGAGAGTTCCTTCACCCCACAGAGAGTTCCTTTCCCTGCTGCTGGATTGCTTCAAAGAGCCCCAAAATCCCCCCTTAAAGTCTCCCCATCCCATCGCCATCCAACAACGCCACGATGAAGAAAAGAGGGCGATCATGGAGGGAATTGTATTTGCTCTCCATCGACCCAAGCTGGCTGCCAGAAGGATGATCCTGATCGAGACTGGCATTTCCCAAGTAGCCTTATGTCAATCACAGACCCTTTACTAACCAGAATGGAGAAATAAAGGCAAAAAAAATGAGGCTATTTTAGTCTTTTTTGCTGAAACTACAAGTTTCACCTTCTAGGGTTCTATATCTATAAATATACATGTATGTAGGTGTGTTTCAAATGCAAATATCTCAATTTGAACAAGCCAAAGAAAACTCAGTTGCTGGTGGAGGGAGGCTGCACTATTTTGTTTCTCCAAATGTTTTCTTTGTTTTTTTTTTTTCCTCTCATAGCTTTTCAGCAGAAAGTTTTGCCTGGAAAAACTCGCTCTCTGCAGTCCCTGGTGCTGCAGGCAGCCTCCCTTACTTTTCATGATCCAAGCTTTCTGCTTCAAGAACTTTTGGGGACACATCAAACACACTTTGCTTCACAAAGAACAGAGCTGCTGTTCCTGCTGTTTTGCTGGTTTAAGACAATGTGCTTCAATTTCCCCCTAAAATGGAATTATTGCCAATCAGGGACCCAGCTGTTCATTTCCAGCATCTCAGTGTTGGATTGAACTCGGCTGTTTCCAGCACAGGAAAATCCTTATGCCAGCTCTAAAAAGGAAGGAATTACCCAGCCAAGTCTCAGATCTGCCATCTCCAGGCCTTGGGCTGCAAGTCCTGCTCTCTGCAGCCTCCCCTCACCTCGGCGCACACAACTCCTGAGCGGCGGGAGCGGTGACGCACCAGCCTCGCCTTTCAGCATCTCGCAGCGCTAGAAATAGACCTCTCAGAACGAGCTTTTCTGGGCCTCACGCTGTCCCCGGTCCTGTTTTCATCAGAAACCTTTTTAAACTCACCCTCTCCGGGTGTCAGCAGCCTTCGAGAGGATAAAACTGCTTTAGAAGATGCAACTCCTTATTCTTGTGCTGTAAAGTCTGGGTCTTACATGCCCTTGAACACCACACCTCAAAGAATAACACTCCGAAATATATTCTATTCTGCTGTTATTCCATACAGGAATAAATAGGGTGGTATAAACGGAGTCTGAGCAGCAGCAAATAAACCTCGGCACTTCTGCATGTCCTCAAAGATTAGGAAAAAGGAATGACGCACGTTTGAACCACTCAGCATCACCTCGGTTAGCAGAAGGCTTCAGAATTCCCTGTCCTTGAAAAACAGGAGGGGAATAAAAGGAGGAAAGCAGGATGCACGTGCGGAGAGGGAGGAACACGGCAGCTGGGATGGGCTGGTGCTGGGGAGTGCCGGCATTTCCCGGGTTCTCCAGGAGGTGCGGTCACGCAGGGACCGGCTGTGCCGGCTCCAGACCGACGCGAGATGGTGCTGCTTCCCCAGGCACGGCCGGGGTGCGAGCGGCGGGATGGGATAGGGATGCGGCTGCCCGGCCAGGGATGTGGGACGGGGATGCGACCGGCGGGGCAGGGATGCAGGTGACCAGGAAAGGATGCAGGGCAGGGATGCAGGTGGCTGGGCAGGGATGCAGGGCAGGGATGCAGGTGACCGGGCAGGGATGCAGGGCAGGGATGCAGGTGACCCGGCAGGGATGCAGGGCAGGGATGCAGGTGACTCGGCAGAGATGTGACTACCCGGGCAGGCATGTGGGACGGGAATGCGGCCAGCGAGGCAGGGATGCAGGGCAGGGATG
>VYZT01024959.1:11241-27171 GCA_013400735.1 Pomatostomus ruficeps | reverse complement strand
TTCTTTCTTTCTTTTTCTCTTCCCCCTCTTGCTGTCTCTTCCTTTTTTCTTTCTTTTTCCTTCTCTTTCCCTTTCTCCTCCCCCTCTTCTCTCCCCTTCCTTTTCCTGCCCTCTCAGCTGCCCCAGGAGTGAAGATCCCGCAGTTCCCGGCTGGGATCAGCTGTGGGATCCCCTGGGATGGACTCTCCCACCTTCCCTCCACACGAGCCCTTAGTCATGAGCAGCTAGGGAGTGAGAGATGCAAATGAGGACGTTAATGAGCTCCATCAGCTCGCAAATAATCATCTGCCCCTCACGCGAGCAGCTCCAGCATCTGCCTTCCCTCCCCAGCCTCCTGTGTCATCTGCAATAACCACAACAATTAGGATAATCGATAATAAATAGAGGATAATTAAAAATGGCCTGGTTTAGGCTCCTCTCCACCCAATCCCCTGTCACTCCTGCAGGGAAGGAAGCATTTCCCCTGTAATATTTGGGTTTAATCTTTGGGGTTTTCTGGGTGTTTGTCTGCTTTAGGTTTTGTTGAATTTTATCAGCTCGGGGGAACATTTCAGTGCCAGGTTGTGCACGCTGGATTTGGGAATAAATCCAGCACCAAAGCCTTTCCAAGGCAAGAGGGAGCAGCTGCTCTTATTAATTTTCCTTTTAGAGACACAGATTTTATCCCAAATCTAAACTGCTGAGGTAAGGTTGAGATGGAGCGATAATATTTTATTAAATCAATTGGAATCACCAGAAAATGACTTCGGTGACCTCAAGTCTGAGCCGTTGTTGCTTCAGAGGCAGCTGGAGCTCGGGGTGGGAAGGACGGCCCCAAACACTGACGGATTTTATAAATAATCCCAATTTATGGCAGCCAGGATGCAAGGAAGAGTAAATAACCCGGGAGATGTCCTGTGACGCTGTAAACAAGCGGAACAGGACGGAGACACTGGGAAAAGTTTGGGAAAACTGCTTCAAACCATCCATGAGAAAGTTTCCCTAGGGATTTGTGGACAGCCCATTTTGACAGAGCCCATCAGGGTTTTATTTTTTCAAGTTTTAAGCTCCACACACCCAAGGTTTACAAGGAAAATTGTGATCCAGCAGAAGGAATTATTCCTTTTCCTTGCAGAAGCAGAAATGAAGTTTTTCACCAGCACAGCGAGCCCAGAATTTGATCTTTAACAATCGAGGAGAGCCGAGTTCGTAAAAATGTTGGCAAATATTTGTCTCCAACATTTCTCGTCACCAATCTGTTCACAGCTCAATCCCACTGGGAATATTCCTCCTAGATTATGGAAAGTTTGGTTATTTGGCAGCTGGAGAGGGAACCGCAGCTTCTTTCCAGGTTTTTAACTCACCTGTTTGTGCTGTGGTATTTTGGCCTTTTTTAGAACTCTTCTGGCTTTATTTTTTGCACCCTCTGCCAGAAGAAGTCTTAATGTTTTTATTTAAAGGGATGGGGTGACAAGAGAGAGAATCAGGAGGGAATCAGCAGAGGGAAAATAAACCCCACCTGAAATTCTGGCATTTGGATCCCATTTCAGAACATTTCCTAACTCAGTTCATCTCCTGCGTCCCTCGAGGGCAAAGCCACCGATCCCTCCTGCAGGCTGGGGACCCTGTGCCCGCTGTCCTGCCCTGCTGGGCACTTGGGCACAGCCTGCGGGGTGACACAGGAACTCTGCAGCTCCTGATAACGCCGGCGCTCAGATCCCTGCGGGCACCCAGGGGCTGGAGCTGAGCTGGGAGAGGGACGGCACAGGCGGGGTTTGGGGGAGCCACGGGGCAGAGTTTGTCCCCTGAACCCCCCTCCCCTCTGTGACACTCCACGGGGCTCCTGCTGAAGGGTGAGCCTGCCCTTGCTCCGAGCTGCTCCCAGGAAAGAGGATGTTCCCCAAAACCTTTCACTTTCAGAATATTCAGGAATGAAAACGGCCTCAAGTTCCTGTTGGTGAGCAGCTCGCACTGCTTCCCCTGTACCGGGCACTGCTGAGGCCACACCTCAGATCCTGGGGTCACTTCGGGGCCCCTCAGGACAAGGACATGGAGGGGCTGGAGAGGGTTCAGGGCAGGGAACGGAGCTGGGGAGGGGCTGGAGAATCCCTGAGGGAGCTGGGAAAGGAAGAAAAGGGGGATCAGGGGGCCCTTCTGGCTCTGCACAACTCCCTGACAGGAGGGGGCAGCCGGGGGGGTCGGGCTCTGCTCCCAGGGCACAGGGACAGGAGCACAGGGAACGGCCTCAGGCTGGGCCAGGGGAGGCTCAGGGTGGAAATTGGGAAAATTCCTCCTGGAAAGGTTTCTCCAGCCCTGGCACAGCTGTTCCGCTCAGTGGTGAATCCCCATTCCTGGAGGGATTTAAAATCCCTGTGGATGTGGCACTTGGGGACGTGGGGCAGTGGTGACCTTGGCAGTGCTGGGAATGGTTGGCCTGGATGGTCCGAGAGGGATTTTCCAACCTGAACAATTGTGTGAGGAAAAGAGGGCATGGAAATGTCAGTGAGTGGGAAAAAGCCTCTTGAAGGGGCTGCAAAGTCACCTCTGCAGGGAAAGATTTCGTGTGTCCCGTCACCTGACAGAGCTGGAGAGGGAGCAGATGGCAAACACGGCAAAAATGCAGAGGTTGCAAAATCCTGGCACAGAAAGGAGCTGCATTTCAGGACCTTGGAGCATTCTGAGATCCAGGGGAGAAAAACACGAGGCCAGGGCTGCCTCTGCCCTCAGGTCCGGCGAGGAAATGTCACCTCAGCTCCTGCTGGAGCTCCACCAGCACCAAAACTGCTGCGCCAACACCGGGCGGGATCAAAAAACCGAAACTCCTGCTGCTCCTCACTTCCCTGTTCTGCTCAGCAGAGATCTCACGTGGGGCCCTGAAAACACGACCCAGCCACCGTTACCGACTCACGGGTTGGGGTTATGCAAGGCCCAAATATAAACTGAAACGTGAGCCAGCCGCGGGCGCATCCTGAGGAATTCCAGGAGCCCGGATCGCGGCGTTGCGGGAGAGTTTCCGTAAGTGGCCGCGTGCCTCGGCCCTACCAGGAAGGCCATCGAAGCCGGGGTGAGGAGCAGTCCTGGCAGGGGGAGTCGCTCTGCTGATGTCAGCGGGACGCTCACGTTGGGTTCAGGGAAAGAACAGCTCCTGGAGCATCTCGGCGTGTGTTTACTGTTTGTGCGAGTCGCCGCAGCAACGGCAGATCCCCCTCTGGAGAGGATCCCGGGGCTCTCATCCCTGTCCTCTGCCCTGGAGCCTGCCCGGGAGAGCCGGGGGTGTCCAGCCCGGGAGAGCCAGGGGTGTCCAGCCCGGGAGAGCCAGGGGTGTCCAGCCCAGGAGAGCCAGGGGTGTCCAGCCCGGGAGAGCCGGGGGTGTCCAGCCCGGGAGAGCCAGGGGTGTCCAGCCCGAGTGTCCAGCCCAGGAGAGCCAGGGGTGACCTGCTGGGACAGGAGAAGGCTCTTGAGAGCCTAAAGGGGCTCCAGGAGAGCTGGAGAGGGACTGGGGATGAGGGATGGAGGGACAGGACACAGGGAGTGGATCCCACTGCCAGAGAATGGAATTAGATGGAATATTGGGAAGGAATTCCAGGATAGGAAGACCCTGGAATGGATTTCCCAGAGGAGCTGTGGCTGCCCCTGGATCCCTGGCAGTGCCCAAGGCCGGGCTGGACAGGGCTTGGAGGGGACACTGGAAGGTGTCCCTGCCATGAGTGGCACTGGATGGTCCTTTCCAACCCAAACCATTCCAGGATATCCATGAATATTAAACGTGAAGAAAGCCAGAAAATATTTGTTATTTTAAGACCATTCCCACACGAAGGTTTTAGATTGGTGGACGAGCAACTCCTAATGGATTCTGTATCTGGCTGTTATTTCGGGGTAGCTGTGGAGCTTAAAATATTTCCCGGGGGACTCGGAGGACACATTTTAATTTCACATGCCGGCTTGGAAAGCAAATTTAGCCTGAGGAGTGGGCTCGTAGCCTCTGCTTTGACAATTGATGTGTAAATCGCCCCGAGTTGATGGCAGAGGGTTTGTGGAGCTGCACTCAGCCAAGCAGGGCTGGTCTGATAAGGGTTGGGGTTTCCGGGGTGAAAGGCCCAGCCTGCGTCACTCGGTGGCTTTAGGGGCAGTTCTGAGTTTCTGAGAAGGGCTGAGCTGCTGTGGGGAAGGACAGTGACTCTTCTTCTTCTTCCTCTTCTTCTTCTTCGTCTCCTCCTCGCCCGCCTGATTCCGGGAAACGAGGGGAATGTGGTGGCTGTGACGTGCTCGGGCCCGAGCAGGGGGAGCAGGCTGGGAAATGACAGCCCGGGGACCACGGAGGGCAGGCAGCGAGGAGAGGCTCCCGGCACCCACCCCGTCAGCCTTTCTGACTGTTTACTTCAGAAAATGAGTGATTCAAAAAAAACAACTTTGGATGAGTCAAACCCCAAAACCACCGAGCAGAGCTGTGCAGGGATGCAGGTGCTGCCTCTCGCCGGGTGCCAGGAGCACAGGGAGCGGTGTGGCAGTGCCCGAAAAAAGCCAGTTCTGAAAGAAAATGGTAATTTTGCCTTTTTAAATCCACTTCTGTGCTGGAACAGCAGCAGAAATCACCTTTTTTCCTCTTAAAATGAACCTCAGCAAGAGCTGTTTGCTCTCACTTTGCTGTTGAAATGATTTGGAGTATTTTAAGTGGCAGATTTTGAAATATCCTCGTTTAAATCGTTATTCCCTTGGCCTCTCCACGGTTTTGGTGCAAAGGTTTAGGCAAATGTGTTTTCCATGAGTAAAGCAGCCTGGAGGGATCCCCTGCTCCCAGGATTCCTCCAGGGAACCTCTCTGGGATGAAGCAGGGAGGCAGAAACTGAGGGATGGAGAGTCCTCATGCACCCCGCTCAAAACTCCGAAAAACACCGCGGGCGTGTAAAATATTCACTCTTTATTTAGCTCATCTTCTGAAACCCAAAAATAAATACAAAATATTTAGAACCCAGCCCCCTAAGCCCTGAAGTTTCCTAATTCACCTCCATCTCCTTAATATGGAATCGCTTTTCTCGGAGTTTGGGTTTTATTTTTTCTTTCATTACATAAAACTCAGATTACAAATATTCTGAATATCAGCTCCGGGGAATGTGAGCCCTTCAGTACCAAAGGAGATTTCTGTTCCTGGTCCTGCGTTGCCCCGAGGGCTCTTCCCGAGGTGAAGAGTGGCAGTGAAGTGACAGTGGCAGCGGGGCCCTGCGGACCTGGGCACGGCTGGAAATCCCCCAAAAGGCTAAAATTAGGGTCTGGTGTCAGAGTCCCCGTGAACCTGCTCCTCCTCCTGCTCCAGGAATGCACAGATGCCGTGGCCGCGCTTCCCGAGGAGTCAGGGCGGGAGGACACGGCACAAAAACACCGGATTTTATTCAAAAATACAGGTTTTGGTTTGGCTGAGGAGATGGGTTTTACCTATTCCTAAACTGGTTTTGCCTGTGCTGGTTTATTGATCCAAGTATTTTCTGTAAGAAGGGATTTGAGCCCTTCCAGGTCAATTAATTTACATGATTAAATAGTTGAGAGGGAATGCTGATGTTAGGAAGGAAAATACACTGAGCTTTGTGTGATTTTGGCTATTTTCACCTGCTTTTTGAGTATGCAGGAATGAGATGCATTTCAATGTTTGGAGTTTAGAAAAAATCCCATTAATTTCCAATGCCACCAAGATTTGGATTCACCAAATCTTTAAAACGTGTCTGTGCCGATTTTATTGCTGAATTACCCTTTGGCAGAATTTATTTTATATTTTTTATTTTATATTCGTGAAACTCCAAATATTTAATGGAAGTTCTCTGTCCAGCGATGCTGTGTTGATGTGGGGAGTGACAAAAAGGATTTTTCTTTGGGAAGAGATCCCAGACAGGGCAGTTCCTTCCCCTGGGGACACCTGGGACAGGCAGGGGGACACATCCGGAGCTCCAGCTCAGCTCCTGAGTGTGCATCACCAGATTCACCAGATCTTTAAAATGTGTCTGTGCCGATTTTATTGCTGAATTACCCTTTGGCAGGGTTTGTTTTATATCTGTGAAACTCCAAATATTTAATGGAAGTTCTCTGTCCAGCGATGCTGTGTTGATGTGGGGAGTGACAGAGAGGATTTGTCTTTGGGAAGAGAGACCAGACAGGGTGGTTCCTTCCCCTGGGGACACCTGGGACACGCAAGGGGACACGTCTGGGGCTCCAGCTCAGCTCCTGAGTGTGAGCAATCCCGCTGATGTCACCGGTACCTGCCAGCAGAAACGCTGAATCCATTAGCTCTGACAGATTTATGGGATGAGCATGTGTCCCCGGGATTATGGGAAGCACTTCCATCCACAGAGAGCTGCGCTGATTCACCGTGCCCGCTTGTGGAAACCTCAGCTCTGCCCCGGAGCTGCCGGGGAGGTCCCGGGGCAGGGCCGGGGAGCTGAGCCTGGCCAGAGTGGGGATGGTGGGTTTGGGGTGCAGCAACTGCTGGGGACACCGGAGAGTGGGAGCAGCGGGGAGTGGGGCTGAGGGGGACAAGGCCAGCAGAGCAGGGGGCGGGAGTGACAGGGAGCAGGGGCAGGACTGGGGAGCAGGGCCAGGAGTGATAGGGAACAAGGCCTGGATTGGGGAACAGGGCCTGGTGTGGGGAGCAGGGCCAGGAGTGGGGACCAGAGCTGTTTGGGTTCAGGGCTGTTGGAGTTCAGGGCTGTTTGGGAACAGGGCTGTTGGTGAACAGACCTGTTGGGGTTCAGGGCAGTTTGGGATCAGGGCTGTTCGGGAGCGGGGCTGTTGGAGTTCACTGCTGTTGGGGTTCAGGGCTGTTTTTCGGAGCAGAACTGTTGGGGCTCAGGGCTGTTGGGGCTCAGGGCTGTTGTGGTTCAGGGCTGTTCGGGAGCAGTGTTATTCTGGTTCAGGGCTGTTGGGGTTCAGGGTTATTGGAGTTCAGGGTTGTTGGGGCTCAGGACTGTTCGGGAGCACTCCCTGGCTGCTGCGGGGAGCGGGGCTGTTTGGGATCAGGGCAGTTGTGGTTCAGGGCTGTTTGGGAGCAGTGTTGTTCTGGTTCAGGGTTGTTTGGGATCAGGATTGTTGGGGTTCAGGGCAGTTGGGGTTCAGGGCTGTTCGGGAGCAGTGTTGTTCTGGTTCAGGGTTGTTGGGGATCAGGCCTGTTGGGGTTCAGGGCAGTTGGGGTTCAGGGCTGTTCGGGAGCAGTGTTGTTCTGGTTCAGGGTTGTTGGGGATCAGGATTGTTGGGGTTCAGGGCAGTTGGGGTTCAGGGCTGTTCGGGAGCAGTGTTGTTCTGGTTCAGGGTTGTTGGGGATCAGGATTGTTGGGGTTCAGGGCAGTTGGGGTTCAGGGCTGTTCGGGAGCAGTGTTGTTCTGGTTCAGGGTTGTTGGGGATCAGGATTGTTGGGGTTCAGGGCAGTTGGGGTTCAGGGCTGTTCGGGAGCAGTGTTGTTCTGGTTCAGGGTTGTTGGGGATCAGGATTGTTGGGGTTCAGGGCAGTTGGGGTTCAGGGCTGTTCGGGAGCAGTGTTGTTCTGGTTCAGGGTTGTTGGGGATCAGGATTGTTGGGGTTCAGGGCAGTTGGGGTTCAGGGCTGTTCGGGAGCAGTGTTGTTCTGGTTCAGGGTTGTTGGGGATCAGGATTGTTGGGGTTCAGGGCAGTTGGGGTTCAGGGCTGTTCGGGAGCAGTGTTGTTCTGGTTCAGGGTTGTTTGGGATCAGGATTGTTGGGGTTCAGGGCAGTTGGGGTTCAGGGCTGTTTGGGAGCAGTGTTGTTCTGGTTCAGGGTTGTTGGGGTTCAGGGTTGTTTGGGATCAGGGCTGTTCGGGAGCAGTCTTGTTATGGTTCAGGTTGTTGGGGTTCAGGGCTGTTCGGGAACAGTTCCCGGCTCCTGCGGGGAGCGGGGCTGACTCAGGAGCGGGAGCAGCGCCCCGANTACCAGAAGCTGGCCATGGAGACGCTGGAGGAGCTCGACTGGTGCCTGGATCAGCTGGAGACCATCCAGACCTACCGCTCCGTCAGCGAGATGGCATCCAACAAGGTGAGCCCGCGGGCGGCACCGGGAGCGGAGCGGGGCTGCGGGACCGGGATCCGGGACGGGGATGCGGGACGGGGATGCGGGACGGGGCTGCGGAGACTCGCGGGGCTCCGAGCCCGGTGCCCGACCCTGCTTCGCGTCCGTCCGGGACAGCAGCTCCGAGTTCGCTGCGGTGAAAGGAGAGCGGGTTCCCCGCAGAGACGCGTCCGGGCGGGCGGAGCGGGGAGAGAGATCCGGGATGGAGCGGGGGGAGTGATTCGGGATTGTCTGAGGAGAACGATCCGGGATGGTCCGGGGAGCGCGACCCGGGATTGTCTGGGGACAGCTATCCCGGATGGAACGGGGAGAGCGATCCGGGATTGTCTGGGGAGAACGACCCGGGATTGTCTGAGGAGAACGATCCGGGATGGTCCGGGGAGCGCGATCCGGGATGTCGTGGAGGCACCGATGGCTGCCTCAGGCTCATTTCCCAAAAGTGACGAGGTTTCAATTAGCGCCGGTCCCTCGGAGCCGCTGCCAGCGGGAGCGCCGTGCAAACGCCCGCATTTAGCAAAGCCTCACAGCAGAACTCAATTAACTTCGTTGTTGTCTGTCCGGCACAACGGTGGACTGAAAACACTGTGGTACGGGTTTTACAGCTGTTTCGGCTTTCAGTAGCGCTTTAATTCGGTTTTTAATGCGGTGGGCAGGCGGGGAGGGTGCGCAGGGCATCAGCTCCGGGGGCTGCCGCTCTGCGGAGCTTCCCTGCGAGCGAGGGGGAGTTAGGAGTTTGTTCGCCCAGGATAAAGTGCTGGAGCAAAGCAAGAAAAGCCCGCTGTGTTTAAAGGCAGAGAAGCAGGAGGAGAGCGGAGTGCCAGGAGTACCCGGAGAGCCAAATGCGAGTTCTGAGCGCCCCTCCACCCGGTGCCCATCGCACCCACACCTTTGCCCAATTACTATTGTTTTAAACCCACTTCTGCACCCCCATAATAACGTTATTATTGTTTTTTTCCTAATTGGAAATTACCGCCATCAGAAATGCTGAATCAAAAACTGAGTTTATGGAAAAAAAGTTGAGCAGAGCAATCCCGTGCTGTTTCAGCTTCCTCCTCTGATCGCCACGATGTGCAGGGGCAAAGGAAGCAGTAAAAGTTTCACAGACTGATCTTTCAAGAAAGAAATATTATTATTTTTTTTCGTTTGAGTTTGTGTTGAACTGGATGAAAGTTGAGAAGGGCTCAGGCTGCACCTCCAACGTGAACACGACGCCCTTCAGTTCGAGGTTACTTTTTTTAAATTTTTTTTTTTTGTTTTGCTGAGTGACAAATGTGGCCTCGGGAAGGTGAAACTTAAAGTGCTTCTCGTGGCACTTAAAAGCTGCGATAGCTCTGGGTGCAGATGGCTCGCAGCTGGGCCGAGGAAAAAAGCTTCCTGAAACTCGCTTCTTTCACAACCCGTTTCTGAAACGTCTGCACTTTTTTTGGTCAACTTCCAGTTTCACACTTTTCGGCTGCGAAAGAGAAGCATAAAATGGCCTCACACCTCGCCCGCCTTTCCTCTGGAGCTGGAAATGTCACAAATCACGGGGCTGTTTTGCTTGAAAAGGACTTTAAAGGCCGTGAAGGTCTAAAAGTCCTTGGAAAGGACTTTTCAATGCCTGATGGTTTGGGGGATTTGTGGTTTTTTTGGGGGGTTTGGTGGCAGGGGATGAGCAGAGTGGCCTGGCAGCGCCAGGAGCCGCTGGGTCGCTGCTGCAGCCCCTTCCCTGCCCCGAGCATCCCGTCGCGCCGAGGCACCTCCGCTCGTCAGCGGCGAGCAGCGGAGCCGGCAGATGTTTTGAAAACAGGATGCCGGGGCTGCGCGTTATTAAAGAAAAAACGGAAAGAGCCGCAGTCTCGATAGGAAGAGAGCGAGCGGGCTCGGCATGCGCCCAAGCGCGGGAGCAGAATAAACACTGACCTATCTTCCTGACCTCCGCTCTCGCCGGTTCCTGGCCCCGCGCCACCCGAGCCAAACTACGTCAGCGCAGCCCGATAGTAGGCATGGCACAGCTGTTGCAAGTGTGACTCGAATTTCCTGTCTCCTTCCTGACAGACGTAGTTTAGAAAATCCAGAGTTGCAACAACAGCGCTGGTTAAATGAGAGACAGAGACAGAGAGGCAGAGAGGGAGGCTCTTGGCGTCCGTGTGCGCGGGGGATTCTCGGGAGCGCGGCCGAGGGGCTCTGCCATGCGGGACGGCGGCCCGGCTCGGAGCTGATGGGTTTCGGAAGGCAGCGCTTCAGACATGTGCGTATCCTCGTTAAACCACGCGTTAATGACAGCGGCCGGGCTGGCGTCGCGCAGCTGAGGGACCCCGCGGTGCCACCCGCAGTGCCACCCGCAGGGAAAAGCTGGCAGAGGGGGAATTCTCTGCTCCCCGGGGTGCCGGCGGGGTTTGTGAGTCCTGGTTTGCACCTCCAGCACCAGCGCCCTGACCTTTCTAATTCAGGGCAAAAATAACCCTGCAGAAATACCTGCTGCAGCTGCCGTGAAGGGAGTTTATTTTGCTAACTCTGAATTTCCTAACGCCTTTTGCTGGGAGCTGACATGGCCCTGCAGCTCTGCACTGAAACAAAACCTGTCAGGAGCTCTGCAGGCGCTCGGTGCTGCCCGAGGGAGCAAACTGCACTTATTTACATTTTTTTTTACATATATACTCTATTTTTCCTGCGTTTATCGCCCTGTCCAGCTCCCAGCTCGGGCAGCCGCTGTGTCAGGAGGGTTTGTGATGATAAAAAGGAGGGATTTCCTCTCTTGGTGTGGGGTTTAGGCAGATCCCTGGTCCTGCAGATGGGAGCTGCTCCAGTCCCTGACACATTTGGGACTTGGGGCAGGACATGCTCAGTGCATCCTCTGGATGATAAAAAGTAGCAGAGCTTTTCCCAGCTGAAATTCTGGGAATAACGTCATAAAATGGAGGGCTGGAGGAAATGGGTTGTGTCTGCAGAGCTGCCTGTCCGTGCGGACTGCAGCCCGAGTGAGATACCTGCAGGGACCTGAGCAGCTCCTGTGCCTCTCCTGAACCCAGACCGCGTTAATTCAGAGATTTTGCAGCCCGTGAACAGAATTCGTGGTCTCTGGGGATGTTCTGAGTTTGAATCGGTTTAAATGGAGTGCGAGTGGTGTCCTCAGGGTGCTCTCCTGACTTTGCAGAGCCACTTTTCTCTGCCCAGACTGTTCCCTGGGGTCCCTTCCTTGCGAATCCTGCAGCTCTCTCCTGCAGCTCTCGGAGGTGTCTCTGTTATTCCCGAGTGCGGGATAACGCAGCTCAGGCTCGGGACAGCAGCACCGCAGCTCCGAGCCGCGGGACAAACAGAACCGATTCCGTTTGGCGGGGGTTTCAAAGGGCATTTCGGGCAGGAAAGCGGAGCAAGGCCGCCCCTCGCTCTCGGCAGAGGGCGGCTGAACAAACATCTGGGCACCGCTGGCAGGGCCCGGGCTGGATGTGCCGCACCAAGCCCGTCTCGCTGCGGCCCCGGCTCCTTCCCTTCCTCGCTGTGGCTCTGCTCATCCTCCCCCGGCTCCGCGCCGCCGCTTCCTTTGTTTCATCCCTGCACAAAGAGCGCTCTGTCGGCTGCGGCGGGCGCCGGAACAAAGGCGCTTCCCCGTCTGCCGCTTTTCCGCGGCGCGGTGAATGGGCGAGCCCCGCACGCCCGCGGTGCCCTGTCCCCGCTGTCCCCTGTCCCCCTCGGGACAGCGCCGGGAGAGGCGCGGGCAGCTCCGGGCGCGCTCCCGCAGCGCCGCTCCCGCCGAGCCCCGCGCGCTCCCGAGCGCTTTGACGTCGCTGTTTAACCCTTCCGTGGCCGCCGAGCAGGACTCCGCGGCGGCGGCGTGCTCCGGGAGCCGGGAGCTGTTCTGGCTCGGCTCCAGCAGGTAGGAGCTGTTCTCGCTTTGGGAATGTCCCCCCGGCCGCGCGGTGTCTGGCGGGTTCGGTGCTGCCGGCGGTGTCCTTGTCCTCGTCCTGCGCTGCGGGGTTTGCACAGAGGCGCTCCGAGATTCCAGAGGGAGCTGCTGGAGCAGGAGGGAACAGCTCGGGATGCTGGCCCCGAGCCAGGCTGGGAGAGCCCCCAGGATTTGGGGAGCTGGGTCCCGATCAGCTCCTGTGTGTCACAAACGGACTTTAGCCTGTCTGTCTCTATGTCTGTCTGTCTGTCTGTCATTGCCCTCTGGAGGAAATCCTGGTGGTGTCAGAGATGCCCTAAAAGCAGGGTGGAATATTATAGCTGTACATATTTAATAACCAAATATTTCATTTTTGCGAGCACTCTGGGCTGTCTGTGCAGGTGTCTTGGTTAAATTGCTTCAAATATTTTAAAAATTGGAATATTGGGAAGCTGCAGCGTTGCCTGTGGGATGTGTGGGTTCGGGATCGGGACCAGTGTCACCATTCTGGAGCAGAGGGATTTTGAGTGCCGGGAGCTTTCCCATCTCCTGGGATGTTGTGGGAAATGTCCATGCAAGGGGGATCCCTTGGCCACTGATCAAAGCTTTGGGGTAGAATTTTGCTTCAAATACATCATCCCAGGAGGGTTTTTGGGGAGCTCTCACCCATCCTCGGGACCACAGCGGTGCCGGGGAGCTTCCGGCGTGTCCTTGAACGCATCCTGGTTTCCCGGGGACGTGATGGGGTTTGAAAGCTCTGCGTTCTCAGACTTTGACGTTACAACACATCAGGGTGGGGCTTAAATAAATAATAGCTCAGAGGCAGGTTCAAAATGAATCACGGGCTGAGGGCAGGACTGGAGAGGGACTGAGTGCTGGGAGCAGGGAGTGAAGGATGCCGGTGACATCCCGGTGACATCCCAGAGCAGCAGCATCGCTCGGGATGAGAAGGATTTCGGGGCAGTCCCAATCCTCACCCCGGTTCTGGCGGATTTTATGGACTCCAAACTCCTCGTTTTTTTCCCAGTTTGTGTTCCGTGGGGCAGCTGCCGATCCAAATATTTGCATTCAGCGAAACGAGCTGAGAGATGTTGAGTTATCAAAGGACGGGATGAAGATTCCCCTCGGAGCCCTGCGAGGGAGAGATTGCCCCGATTAAAGCCCGGCTTAAAGCGAACAAACCAGAAACCTCGCCTCGGTTTAGCACAGCTGGGCCGGCTGCAGCCCAAGGGTTCCGAGGAGCATTTGCCTATCTCCGCGTGAGAAGGAGCTTTCATTTCATTTTGTCTCCATTAATTAGTGCCTTCTGTGAGGGTTTGATGCCTGGATTAGGCTCATTTTCATTTTGGCATTTCGTTTTTGGGGGGTACTGAGTTACCCGCACTTCTTCCCGGGATTTTCACTGCCAGGGCTCGCTCTTCATCCCGTGCTTTGGGAAGCAAACAAACTCCTGTCGATGACAGAGAGGCAGAATTTTTTTTAATTTTTTTTTTCCCCCAACACGGGGCATCTCTGAAGAGTCATCTCAGGGCACAAAGCGATTTGAATTTTCCAAAGCCTGTTCTCCTACTCAGGTAAAACCCCGGCTGGATTTGCCTAAGTGATGACTGCGGAGCTTGATTCAGATGTAAATGAAATTTAAATCGCTGCTTCATACGATTAACAAACCCCGTGGTTAATTGCGTGGCTCTGCTGTCAAATGACGAACGCTGTCCCCTCTCTGCTGCCTGTTATTTTGGGGGTGTTTTTTTCTGATCAAGGGCGTAATCCAGGGGATTTTACCCAGATTTTCAGCATCTCCTGGCTCTGGGAGCAGCCGGGGAGGTTTTGGGGTTTCTGAGCTCTCCTTGCGCAGTTTCCTCGGGCTCTGGGCGCTGTGGTTTGTCTGGGTGTGACTGACACGGGGTTCGGGGCTGAGCTGCTCCCGCTGCCCCGGGTGCTGTCAGCTGCACCAGGCCTTTCTTTAATTAACTCCGTGTCAGCAAACGAGCTGCTGGAGCTTTGCATCTCATGCTGCTTCCCCGCTGGTTCTCAGCAGCTCCTCTTCCTCCGTCTCCTTTTGCTCCTGACGTTCTTCCAGCTGGGAAAATCCTAAAAATGACATTGCAGAATGAGTTTTTGGCTTGTTTCTGCTTTTTTTTTTTGCTCGTCTCTCCTCTGAGGGAGGAATAAACGCGGTGCTGGGATGAGGAATTGGTGTGGTCACTCACGGGGCTGCTCCGGGCGAGGTGGCATTGATCTGGGGAGTTATCCCTGGCCTGGGATGGGCCTTTCGTGTGGTTCTCCTGTCAAAAAATGCACCTTTCAATGCAGGAGAGAGGAAATCCACCCAAAATCCAACCAGATGAGCTGTAGACTCCAGATATTGTTGCCAAAATTAATTGGGTGGGAGACACCTGTTGTGGATATTGGGAAAGCGTTTTGGATGGAGCAGAAACCAACCGGAGCTTCCTCCAGAGGATCCCAAAGTTTCGGACCAGACCAAACCTCCCTCTATGGTTTTTGTCCCCAAACAATCTGGGTTCTGTCCCATCCCACAGCCAGGACTGAGTGTCCAGGGCCAGGCTGGGCAGGGCTGGGGACAGCCTGGGATGCTGGAATGAGGTCGTTCTCAAGGTCCCTTCCAGCCCAAATCCGTCTGGGCTTCTCCAAAATCTTAAACTCTGCCAGTCCTGGTATCTCCTATCAATCCAGAGGAGTGGGAACCCAGCCCAAGGGTTTGGGCAGGGGCACTGGAGACTGGGATCCATGGCAGTGGTGTTGGAATGTTGAGAGTGGGATCCAGGGGCAGTGGTGTGGGATCCTGGGACTGGGATCCACAGGCAGTGGTGTTGGATCCTCCAGGATTGGGATCCACGGGCCATGGTGTTGGAATGTTTGAGACTGGGATCCAGGGGCAGTGATGTTGAACACTGGAATTGGGATCCACAGGCAGTGGTGTTGGACACTGGGATCCATGGGCCGTGGTGTTGGATATTCTGGGATTGGGATCCCCGGGCAGTGGTGTTGGATACCGGAATTGGGATTCATGGTCCGTGGTGTTGGATCCTCCAGGACTGGGATCCATGGGCAGTGGTGTTGGATCCTGGGATCCACGGGCCATGGTGTTGGATCCACAGGCAGTGGTGCTGGATCCTGTGACTGGGATCCAGGGGCAGTGAGTGGTATTGGATACTCCAGGACTGGGATCCCCGGGCAGTGGTGTTGGATCCATGGTCCGTGGTGTTGGATACCCCGGGATTGGGATCCATGGGCGGCTCTGTTGGATACCCCGGGATTGGGATCCACAGTCCGTGGTGTTGGACACTGGGATTGGGATCCGGGGCAGGAGCCGGCGGGAGCGGCCCCGGCCCCGCGGGGATCCCTGCGGGTTCTCTCCTTGCCCGCACACGCCACACGGATTCCAGGGAAGCTGCGGGCCGGCTGTGCGTGCCCTGCTCCCTCCCCGCGGGCCGAGGGGGATTTTCCCGAGCCGTGAGTAACCCCCGAGCCCGCCGGGGAGCGGAGAAATCCCTCTGGCTGCGCAAACCCGCGGCGATTTCCTCGGGGAGTGGTTCCTTTCCGGCACCGGGAGCAATTTGCATATTCCGAGTCTCATTTGGCTGGGAAGGAGCTGGAAATGCCCCAGAGCCGCGAACGCTGCGCTCCAGCTCCCAATTCATCACTTTTTTAAAAGCCCCGTGTTGCGTAAATCCCGTCCCACCCAAGGGAGGTTCTGCCGCTCTCAGAAATGCTAAACCTCACTGGGGGGGAGGAAGGGAAAATCTGAATATTCTTCTGTCTACATCAGATAGATGCCGGTGCTTTCATGAGCAGCCACATGCTGATTTACGGGCGAGCTGCTATTTATTTATCAACATTTACATTGTGGATTCCTAAATTATTCTAATTAAACATCAGGCCGACAAGTTGGTCATGGTGCTGCTCCTTTAAAGTCTTGCCTTTGAACGTCTCCATAAATCACGGCTGCTTTGATGTGAAATTGGAGATTTCATAAGCCCGTGTTTACTTTTGGGTTTCCAAAAAAA
>VYZT01024959.1:0-11163 GCA_013400735.1 Pomatostomus ruficeps | reverse complement strand
CCCAAAAAACAAATAGTGCTTCGTGTCTCATTAAAAAAGAGTTCCTAGCGCATTAAGAGCGATATTGTTTTAGGAAATGGGAGCTAGAGAGAGCTGCGAAAGAAATCTGACTTTTTTTTTTTTTTTAATGACTGATCATTGACTGCAGCCATTCCGCTTTTCTCCAGGCACCGGAATGTGGCTGGAAACTTTCTCCTTTAGTGCTGTTTAGTGTGAAACAGGCTCGGGGGTTTTTTTATTTTTTATTTTTTATTTTTTATTTTTTATTTTTTAATTTTTAATTTTTAATTTTTTATTATTTTTTTATTTTCATTTTTCATTTTTTACTTTTTATTTAAGTGTTAAATACACCTCCCGTCATTCCCCGCGGAGCGCCCAGGAGGGAAAATCGATGGGAATTAGGAAGTAACAGGTTTGTTTGCCGTGGTCCTTTCTGGAAGTGACGTAACGGCGGGAAAACACAGATAAGCAGGGTTAGTGCTCCTCCAGATCCAGGAATTTTAACTCTTCCAAACTTTCCAAGAAACGCTTCACGCTTCCAGAATCCAGGAATTTGGTTTGGTGCCTCAACGCAGGAAGGGAGGGCTGGGAATAACAAATATTCCGTCATCGGGGTGGCGTTAATCCCAATTTTTGGGACATGGAGCGAAGCGTGACATCCACCCCAGACAGCGGCGTTACGCATTCCCTGCGTGCCTAATTCCCACTTTTCCGAGGGAAATCCTCCCCGAGGGGCTCCCACGCTGCATCCCGCCATTCCCAGGAAAACAGCTGCCCACTGGAGTCCCACCAAGCTCTAATTGCGCCTCCGGACCCGCGGTAATTACCTACCCGGGTAATTAAAGCGAGGAGGATCCAGCCTCAGCGCAAGTCACCCTCAGCCCACAGCGCCTTTTGTTGCTGGGGTTTCTCGGAGCGCCGGGAGAGCCGGGGACGGGAGCTTTGCGTCAGCAGGGTGGGTCGGGAACAGGAGTTTATAAACACGGGGAGAGAGATCTGCAGCGAGATTCCGGCATCAAAGCGCGGGGTGGGAGCCCTCTCTCCCCTCCCGGGGCTCTCCAGGCAGCTCCGAGCCGCTCTTTCATCTCCGGATCGCCCTCAGCTCCTGCAAATGACTCCCCGAGGTTTTTGGGTTTTTTTGGAGTTTTTTTGGAGCAGCCTCTTTGCATAAGGGCTCCTGGCCTCGGGGAACCCCAGCTGGTCTCCAGCGACTTCAAAGGGTTTCCAGCAGCGGCAGATCCCTGCTCCCGTCTTTATTCGTCTTTATTCTCCCTCGTGATGCGCCAGGAGCTCCTCTCCAAACTCCGGGGGGAATGGGAGCGGGAGGAATCATCCCTGGAGTCAGGGTGAGACTGGAAAGGCTGAGAACTGCAGGTGCTTCTCCTCAGGAGAGGAATGGAGTTGTTCTTGCCATAAAGAGCCAGAAAAGTTGGGAATTTCCACACGAAATCCTCAGGGAGGTTTTCCCAATCCCCGTCTGGGTTGTATCAAGGAATCCCAGAACAGTTTGGGTTGGGAGGGAGCTTAAAGCTCATCCCATTCCAGGATCCCAGGGGGCTCCAAACCCCATCCAGCCTGGCCTTGGGCACTGCCAGGGATCCAGGGGCAGCCACAGCAAATCTGGGAATTCCATCCCAGCCCTTCCTCACCCTCCCAGCCAGGAATTCCTCCCCAATCTCCCATCCATCCCTGGAAAGCCATTCCCTGTGTCCTGTCCCTCCAGCCCTCATCCCAAATCCCTCCCCAGCTCTCCTGGAGCCCCTTTAGGCCCTAGAAGGTCATGAAAATCTCACCCCTGACCCCCCAGCATGGTTTGGCTCCTAAATTTGTCAGATTTTATCATAAATTAGGCCAAATTTTCTTCCCCTGCATAAAAACAAAGCGGATTTGGTCAGGATGGGGTGCCAGGGCAGCTGCCGTGCCCTTGGTGCCAGTGTCACCCTCTCCCAGCGTCCCTCTCCGAGGATTTCCGTGCCTGGAACCAGAGCTCAGCGAAGGAATAAAGGTGGGGAGGAGCCGGGGGCAGCAGGAGGGGAGCTGGGAGCGAACTTTCCCAGCGGTAATCCAGGAAATTCCCGCCCGCCCGCGGGGCTGGGAAGCTGGGAAGGATCCGTGACTCGCCGGAGCAGAGGCTGCGTGGAACTTCAGGGTCACTGCTGGTGATCAAACCGTGATTCAGGTCGGGTTTGATGGGGTGCAGATGAGTCCTGCGGCTGATTCAGAGCAGGGAACAGGAAAGCTCCGCACGACGCCTCGCACGCCGCGCTCCGGATGCTCCCAGGCTGGCCGGGAATGCCTCGGGATATGGAAAACCATCCCAGACTTCATCTTATCGGTGTCACCAGCACCCCTCTGAGGAGTTAAAGTGTTCAGTGCCTGCTCCTGCGGAATTTGGGGTAAAAGAGCTCTGAGCCCTTTTCCTGATTTTCTTCTTTTTAAGGGAAACCCCTGGAATTGCACTGGGCGTCCCCTCCTCGTCCGGACAATCCTAATCCCCATTTGTTGGTGATCTTATCAGCGCTAATTTCCTGTGGAAAAAGCACGGGGATGATTGTTAATTATGGGAATTAATGAAAATAATTCATTAATAGTAACAGCCTGACCCCACGTGCTGATAATGGTCATTACCGTAATTGCAGGCGGAGCTCTCAGGATCCCCAATCCCCGCGTTCGCTCCGCAGCTGGAATTTTCTCCTCGCTCCCCGCAATCCGTTTGTTTTCCCCGTTGCCGTCGGGGTCGGGAAGTTGCTCCGGAGCATCCCGACATCAAGGAAAAATCCCAAATACCCGCCAGGAGCTGTGGAAAATCCGGGGTGCCTCGGTGCTTTTGGAAGGGGTTCTGTGATTGAGTAAATCCTTTTTAGGATTTACATCCCAGAATCCTTGGGATGGCAAATCCCAATGAATTGTGGAAATCCCAATGAATTTTGCAAATCCCGTGCAAATTCCCACAGCTCTGGGCTGCGTTTGACCCTCGCAGTCCTTTTAGGTCGCTGATTAAAGGCTGGGAAAGCTGGAAAAGCGAGGGAGATTAGGGCTGCGGGGGGCAGATTCCCGGTCCCAGATGGGACGGGAGAATCCCGAGGATTTTGCTCAGCTGCAGGTAGCTCAGGTGACCTTGGGGAGGTGGTGGCCGCCCCTTGGGCTTTGTGGGGCCACCTGTGAGGTAAAGACGTTTTCATCAGGTGTTTGTCCCCCACGGCTGAGGTTCTTTATCCCAAAGGGGCTGTTGTGAGGAAATCCCGGTGGATTTTGGGGTGACCATGTGCCGAGGGAGCTTTCCCAGTGGATTTTGGGGTGCCCGTGTGCTGAGGGTGCATTCCCGGTGGATTTTGGGGTGCCCGTGTGCTGAGGATGTTTTCCCAGCAGATTTTGGTGTGACCGTGTGCCGAGGGTGCATTCCCGATGGATTTTGGAGTGACCGTGTGCCGAGGGTGTTCTCCTGGAGGATTTTGGGGTGCCCGTGTGCTAAGGGTGTTTTCCCAGTGGATTTTGGGGTGCCCGTGTGCCGAGAGTGCATTCCCGATGGATTTTGGGGTGCCCGTGCGCTGAGGGTGTTCTCCCAGTGGATTTTGGGGTGCCCGTGTGCTGAGGGGTTTTTCCCAGTGGGAAACACTGGAAAGACATCCCCGGGAGGAGAGGTAGGATCAGGGTTCCGCTCCTGCTCCTTCTCCAAGGTTTTTCCTGGCAGTTTCCAAAGGGTTTTTGTCCCTCGTGGGTGGCAGGGGGTGCAGTGGAGACCCCGTGAGACAAAATCCTCGGCCCAGCGCTGTGGGGTGTCCTGGGCGGCCAGAATCCTTCTCATCCCCATCCTTCCTGTATCCCATGGGATCCCAACCTCACATCCTACTCCTTCTCATATCCCATGGGATATAATTCTTCATATCCCTCTTCTTCCTGTATCCCATGGGATATAATCATTCGCATCCCAATCCTGTCCCTATCCCATGGGATATAATCCTTCTCATCCCAATCCTGCCCATATCCCATGGGATATAATCCTTCTCATCCCAATCCTGCCCATATCCCATGGGATATAATCCTTCTCATCCCTCTCCTTCCCGTATCCCAGGATATGGGATTTAAACCATTTGGGTCGCCTGGAAAGCGAGGTCTCCCTGTGTATGGTGAGAGTAGGACTGGATGGGATTTTGGGCAGGAATTCCTGGCTGGGAGGGTGGGGAGAGGCTGGGATGGAATTCCCAGAGCAGCTGTGGCTGCCCCTGGATCCCTGGCAGTGCCCAGGCCAGGCTGGACGGGGCTGGGATCACCTGGGACAGTGGGAGGTGTCCCTGCCATGGCAGGGGTGGCACTGGGTGGGATTCAGGTTCTTTCCAACCCAAACCATTCCGGGATTCCCTGTTCCCGGCAGGACAGGAGCTGCAGGAGGGGACAGCAGGCATGGAGGTGGCATTGTCCCTGCAGGTTGTGTCCCACTTTGGGCTGCCCAGGGGGACAGGAGGTGCCATCCACTCCCCACGTGTGACAATCCTGGATTTAAGGAGAGGAGGAGCTGGGTCAGAACTTCCTTCACCCCACCAGGGCAGAGCTGGGATCCCACCTGGCTGTCCTGGAGCCGTGCCCGGGCTGTCACACGGAGCAGAATTCCCGGCCGTGCCCACCCCTCACGTGTCCCCTGGCACGTGGGGACGCCTCGTGCCACCGCGGCGATTCCGTGCCGGGAGCCGGGCACGGGGGGGTTTTCCCTGGATTCCCTGCCCAGGGACAGCTCCTGGGAATGGGATCGCTGTTCATCCTGAAATAAAAACTGCAGGAATGGTTAAATCCTGAAATTTGGATACTGGGCACAGTGTGGGGGAATTTTCCTGCCCAGGGACAGCTCCGGCCTCCCCAGATCAGGATTTCAGTCTGAGATAAAAACTGCAGGAATGATGAAATCCTAAAATTTGGATACTGGGCATGGGCACAGCAGAGGGTGGGGATTTTTCCCTGGATTCCCTGCCCAGGGACAGCTCCAGCCTCCCCGGAATTGGATTTCAGTCTGAAATAAAACCTGCAGGAATGATTAAATCCTAAAATTTGGATACTGAGCACAGTGTGGGGGAATTTCCCTGCCCAGGGACAGCTCCAGCCTCCCCAGATCAGGATTTCAGCCTGAAATAAAACCTGCAGGAATGATGAAATCGTGAGAAATTCGGATTGTGAATCACGGAACGGGTTGGGGAAGGACCTTAAAGCTGAGCTCGTTCCACCCCCCGCCTCGGGCAGGGACGTTACAGGGACATTATTTTAAGAATGAGTGCCTGGATTTATGAATCGCAGTTACAGATTTAAGGTGCTTATTCATTCATTCATCCCTCTGATCTGAGGGATTTTTCACTTTGGAAAAGACCATTTTTCGGTTTGGAAAAGGGATATTTATTTTCCAGTTTGGAAAAGGCCATTTTTCACTTTGGAAAGGGATATTTTCCAGTTTGGAAGGGGATATTTTCCCGTTTGGAAAGGGCCATTTTTCCTATTTGGGAAGGGCCATTTTTCACTTTGGAAAGGGCCATTTTCCCGTTTGGAAAAGGCCATTTTTCACGTTGGGAAGGGCCATTTTCCCGTTTGGAAAGGGCCATTTTTCACGTTGGAAAAGGCCATTTTTGCTGCGTCTCCACGTTCTGCCCTTCCCCACGTAGGAGTTAAAACCCAGATCACGCCGAAAATGCGAAAAATCCAGCTGGGAATCCTTCAGCTCTCCCAGTCTCCGTGAGGAACGGGATTAAAACAGGGATGCAGAGGAGACCGCCGCCCGCTTTGCTTTCATTTCAACATCCCCGGAGCTTCCTCCATCTTCATTTTCCCATAAAAACATGGCAGTGACACGGGAGCCGGCAGCTCCTGGGAAACCATCAGCATCCTCCTGCGGAGCGGGGAGCTGAGCGATCCCGAATCGCCGATTCCCGGGATCCTCCCGGATCTCCTCCCTCCCTGCGGGCAGCGCATCCACCCCCGGCGGGGCTGCGCTTCCAGCGGCTGCCGGCATTTCCCCGGCATTTCCCCGGCATTTCCCCGCATTTCCCCGGCATTTCCCCGGCATTTCCCCGGCATTTTCGCCCTGGATTGTCCAGGATTCGAGAAAACCGCTCCAAAATGCCCGAAGCCAACTATTTATTATCCGTGTCTTGGGGTTACATTAAGGTGGGTTTCGTTCCGGGAGGATTATTAATGAATGAATGATTAATTTGCTTTTTTTTTTTTTTCTGTGCTGTGCTACTCTTTTGTGGTTTTTTCCTTGCTCGGGGGAAGCCTCTGTGAGGAAAAAATGCTGTAAAAATGCAGATTTCTGTGTATTTTGTGTGTGTGGCGTGCATGCAGAGTCATTTTTTTGGGGGAATTCGCTGTTGCAGGGTAAAATGATGCAGTGGAAATGCTGGATTATAAAATCAGGAGCGTGAATATTTAATTGAACAATGCCCGAATCCCACATTTTGCTGTAAAATCCTCGGATTTGCGGCACATTTCTCCTCTGGATGTGCAATTATCTGTTTATATAATGCAAAATGGAGAAAATTGAGGGAAAAAAAACCAGAACAAAAGGAGGTTTGGGGATGGGGAATTTCAACCCGAGACAAAAAACCTGAGCTTTCCGAGGGATTCATCTCTCTCCTCATTTGTGACGGTAAAAAAGCACCTTGAGAGGCTGCGGTGATTGAAATTAATTGCAATTAATTCCGTGGGCTGACGAGAAATACCCAGTCACGGCGGTGCCGAGCGGGATGGAAATGAATCCATCTGCCCGCCGGCTCCATCCCGAATAATCCCGGGAATTCTCCCGGCTGGGGGGAGCCTCCGTGCGGATAGAATTCCATAAAAATTCCGCTTTTTTCCCCGTGCAGTTCAAGAGGATGCTGAACCGGGAGCTCACGCACCTGTCCGAGATGAGCCGCTCCGGCAACCAGGTGTCCGAGTACATTTCCAACACTTTCCTGGGTAAGGAATGCATCCCAAAATATTTTTTTAATTTTTTTTTTTGGCTCAGGGAAGGGTTAATCGCAGCCTAATCGCCCCCATTGGCAGCTCGTTGGGTTTTCACCTGCGGGAAGGGGAGGGTGGTGCTGGGATGGGTTTATCCAGCAGGAATTCCTTCCCAAACCCCGGGAGGGCTGGCGCTGGCTCTGCCTTACGCAATCCCGGCTTTTGTGGTGACCTTTGGGAAAGGACAAAGTCACCCGAGCCCGGCTGCAGCCGAGCTGGGGCTCAGACTCACCCATCCCCAAAATTTAATTCCTTATTTCGTGTAAATCGGCTCGTTTTGCACCAAAAGTCAGAAAAAAGGGGAATATTTTGCTTTTCCTTCATTCTCTCGGAGCTCACAGGTCTGAATGGATCCTCGGTGTCACCATTGTTAGGAAAAAGAAAGGGGATTTTAATTTCTTAGGAAAATGGGGATTTTCATTTGTTAGGAAAGGGGAATTCTCATTTGTTAGGAGAAAGGGGATTCTCATTTGTTAGGAAAATGGGATTTTCATTTGTTAGAAAAAGGGGATTTTCTCAGGAACAGCTTTTTGAGGATTTGTGACCATTTATTTGCACATGAAATGAGCAGCCCCAGATTGATCGAGATCCCTGAATCCAGCAGCTCCAAACCCCGGGGATGCCGGAGCTCCTGGAGCTCGTGGGGAATCGCGCCCCGAGCTTGGAATGTCCCGGGATGTGTTCCCGTTAAGGATTTTAGGGTGACCCCAATAACCAGCTGCGCCTGGAGCTGCTGCATTTAGGACAGGATTAACAATCCAGGGAAGTTCAGAGCTGCTTTGTGGGAATTTCCAGCCGAACCCCGAGCTCCAGAGCGTGGATTCAAATGGGAAACAGGAGCGAGGCTGCCCAGGGGGGTGTCCAGGGGTTTGGCCAGGAATTGCCACTGTGGCCACCAAAACCCGGCCAAACCCTCAGGTCTGAGGGGCCTGAACCCGGCAGGGGCTGGAGTTGTTTTATTCACGGAATTCTAGCCTGGATTGGGTTGGAGGGACCATAAGGATCACCCAGTGCCACCCCAGGGACACCTCCCGCTGTCCCTGGGGCTCCAGCCTGGCCTTGGGCACTGCCAGGGATCCAGGGGCAGCCACAGCAAATCTGGGAATTCCATCCCAGCCCTCCCCACCCTCCCAGCCAGGAATTCCCAATTCCCAATCTCCCATCCAAGCCATTCCCTGTGTCCTGTCCCTCTGTCCCTTGTCCCCAGTCCCTCTCCAGCTCTCCTGAGCCCCTTCAGGCCCTGCAAGGGGCTCTGAGCTCTCCCTGGAGCTTCTCCTCTCCAGAGGAACATTCCCAGCTCTCCCAGGGGGCTCCAGCCCCGGAGCAGCTCCGTGGATTCCTCTGGAATCTCTCCAGCAGCTCCAGGGCTGAATTCCTGCTCTGCCTCTCACGTGCCCGGTGCCATCCCCGCTCTTGGTGACACCGTGAGGCCACCCCAGCCCTGGCGCTGCTGAGGGGAACTCTCCAGATGGCAGCCTGATTGCCCATCCTAAAAAAAAAATTAATTAATCAGGGAAGCTTTTAAAAGGATCAGCAGCTACCGCAGGAAGTCCTGCTGGTGTGGGGTTTAGGAATTAGATTTTTCTCCTAAAATTTAATTTAATTTAATGAAAACTCAAAATTACAGGAGTTTACAAGTGAGGAGGTTGAACAAACAAACAGAAATGTGTGGGCAGGAAATTCATTCACCTCCAAAGATGGGGAAATTCAGAGATATTAAACCCAGATCACGAGATTTCGTTCAGAATTTTGGTTTTATTGAGGGCAAGGAGGGACAGGACACAGGGCAGGGATCAAGTCCAGGCAAAAACAACTCTTGCCTGGAATCCTCATCCCTCTGGAGGTGCTCGAGGTTGTGGTAAAATCCATGGAAAAATGGTTTGGATGGAAGCCCTGAGCCTCCAGGTCTGCACTTGGATAAATCAGCTGTAGGGGCAGTAAAAATCATCTGATTTTTGAATTTATTTATTTATTTATTTATTTACCAAACACATCTCCACAGCCAAGTTTGGGCTTTTTCATCACCCCAAAAATTGTGATTTTCCCTCAATTACAACAGGAATGTGGCCTGTGCTGGGGATGGGATTCCAGATGTATAAATAAAGGATAATAAATAATTAATAAATCAGAAACACCCAGTTATTACTGGTTTTAAGAGCGGGGGGTACCGACCCTAAAAAGTGAAAATAGGGAAAATAGATGTGGTTTTACTTTATGTATGTTTGAGCACTTATTTCTCTGAAAATAGATAATGAAATTAATTGGGATTTATCCCCGATCAGAACCTGGTGCCCCTCAGGTGTGGAAAATCTCAGAACCATTTGGGAAATCATGGGATTAATTGGGATTTATCCCTGAGCAGAACCTGGTGCTCTTCAGGCAGGGAAAATCCCAAAATCATTTGGGAAGTCATGGGGTCCCCAAGTGCCACATCCCTGCACAGAGAGACATTCCTGGGCACGTCCTGTGTCCCCAAATCACAGTGGCTGCCCAAAAAGAACTCGTGGCCCTGCTGAGAGCAACCAGAGGGGTTGTAAATGTTTTTTTTTTTTTAATTTTTGGGTCCCAAAATGAGAAATTTCCAGCAGAACTCCCTGGGGTCGAGTTGGGGTGCAGAGGCAGCAGCTCAGGGACATTCCTGGGCACGTCCTGTGTCCCCAAATCACGGTGGCTGCCAAAAAGGGACTCGTATCCCTGCATGAAACAACCAGAGGGGTTATGATTGGTTTTTTTTTTTTAATTTTTGGGTCCCAAAATGAGAAATTTCCAGCAGAACTCCCTGGGGTCGAGTTGGGGTGCAGAGGCAGCAGCTCAAGGACATTCCTGGCCATGTCCTGTGTCCCCAAATCATGGTGGCTACCAAAAAGAGAGCAACCAGAGGAGTTGTAACTGATTTATTTTTTTAATTTTTGGGTCCCTAAATGAGAAATTTCCAGCAGAACCCCTGGGATTGCAGAGGGCAGCAGCTCCAGGATGGTTTCGGGGGCTGTGCTGACTGATTTCTCCCTGTCCCCGTTCCAGACAAGCAGAACGACGTGGAGATCCCCTCTCCCACGCAGAAGGACCGCGAGAAGAAGAAGAAGCAGCAGCTGATGACCCAGATCAGCGGCGTGAAGAAGCTGATGCACAGCTCGAGCCTGAACAACACCAGCATCTCGCGCTTCGGGGTGAAAACGGAAAAAGAAGATCACCTGGCCAAGGTGAGGGAGATTCCTGCTCCTCTGGGAGGAGCTGGGAGCTGGGGATGGATTGTTCCCCTTGGAATTGGTGTCCCTGGAATGCTGGAATTAACGGGAGCAGGCCCTAACGTATTTAATATTTTATATTTATAATAGGTGTAATATTTAAAAATACCTGAAAATATTTAAAAATATGTGAAAATATTTAAAAATATGTGAAAATATTGAAAAATATGTGAAAATATTTAAAAATATGTGAAAATATTGAAAATTACGTGAAAATATTGAAAAATACATGAAGATAGCCCTAAAATAAAAAGAAAAAAGGTGCTGAAGGCTGAGGAGAGGAATTAAATCACAAAATCAGCCCTTCACAGTTACTGCGTTGAGGTCCCATGTTCGGCGCTTACGTAATTAAAATAATCACTAAATTTGCATATTTGTGAAGTTTGGGAAATGTGGAATTTCTGGAAAACCATGCAGACCGATCTCTCTTTGTGTGCTCCCCACAGGAGCTGGAGGACCTGAACAAGTGGGGCCTGAACATCTTCAACGTGGCCCGGTACTCGCACAACCGGCCCCTGACGTGCATCATGTACGCCATCTTCCAGGTGCGTCATCCTGTTCACTTCCCTGATCCTTCCTGTTTCCTGTTCCATCCCTGTTCCTTGTTTGCATCCCTGCTCCTTCCCTGTTTCCTGTTTGCTTCCCTGTTCCTTCCCTGCTCCCTCCCTGTTTGCTTCCCTGCTCCATCCCTGCTCCTTCCTTTCCCCTCTCCCTGCTCCATCCCTACTCCCATCCCTCTTCCCATCCCTGCTCCCTCTCTGCTCCTTCCCTGTTCTCTGTTTGCATCCCTGCTCCTTCCCTGCTCCTTCCCTGCTCCATTCCTGCTCCTTCCCTGTTCCCTGTTCCTTCCCTGTTTTCTTCCCTGCTCCATCCTTGTTCCATCCCTGCTCCTTCCCTTCTTCCCTGTTCCCTCTCTGCTCCTTCCTTTCCCCTTTCC
>VYZT01024958.1:4061-21182 GCA_013400735.1 Pomatostomus ruficeps | reverse complement strand
TCTACTAAAACCACAACAGGATGCTATCAAGTTTTCTGTCTCAAGGCAAAACCTGTACAAGTGGTCTTGAGCAAAACTGCTGCCTATGTTTAATTCTGATGGCATAAACTTTCATGGAGTCAATACTTGTCTACTTTTATAGACAGGCAGTCCTTTGTGCAAAACCTAAGTGTAAAAATACTCAGAGGATAAAAAAGTAATTTCTCTTAGAGTGCCTCTGTTCTTCTTTGCCTTTTTTACCTCTGCAAGTTTCACCAGTTTTGACTGTTACTTAACAAATTAACTTTTACGGTGAATGAATGATTTTCTTAACATTTCTTATTCTTCCAATCACTAGTGAAATACAAGTAGATATTTATAACAAAATTGCGGTCTTTTACTTTTCAAGTACACTGGCTTCTTCATTAAAAAATTACTTTTAAAAACTGTAGTCTTTTTTGTGTCACATATTTTTAGATAATTATTGATGTATTTTACCAGTACACAAAAAAAATGCAGAATAATCTTTGCTTTCAAAAGAACATCAAGACTAAATGACAGAATGACAAAAAGATTCTACTTTGCAATAATCATTTGAACAGTACACCTGATGTTAAACTGGCCTGCAGAGAGTAGCAGAACACAACACATACATGCTCCTTTAGGAATGATACTCCACAGTTTAGTTCTCCCACTGAGACTCCCCAAACCACACTGCTGCTGGGTTGCTCCCCTTCCCTAATCTTCCACTCACCCTCACCCCACCCCATGGATGGTCAGAGAGGAAATTTGGAGGCACAATACTCATAGATCATGGGTTCAGAGAAGGATGATTTACTGAAAACAATGACATAAGAAAATGACGTACAGCAACAATATTAATAACAAAGGTGTATAAAAGAGAGGATGATTTAATGTAAAATGCCCATGAGCCTGACCTCATGTGACACCCCTCTCCCTCACCAACAATGAAGTGAGGTGGAATCCAATAACATCTGGGTGCTGGCCATGCCCCCTCCTCCCTGCCCCCTCCACTACTGCAAAAAATTAACCCTGTCCTTGGCTGAAATCAGGACAATATACAAAATTGGATTAATTACAAATAAATTACATATCCATATTGCTAAATAAACCAGGCTAAAAGCAAACTGCGCCACTTGACTATTGATTCTCCATACAGCTTGTTGAAACACTGTCTGAAACAGGTTTGCCCCTTAACTGTAGAAGCCAGAAAATGACATGGTTCAGAAGCCAGCATGTATCAAAGAATGCTTCTGATAGGTAATGCAGATAAAATTGGTCTGGTTTGACTTCCCAATCTTCCAAAATTTTTCCAGAGGAAACCTGGTGGTACTTTTTAGCTGATAAGCCTCACAGCAGATGACAACCAAGCGCGATAAAAGATGATGACCTACTGTTGAATCAGCAATAGTGGTGAAATCGCTTTCTTTGGACTGATGTGCATCCCCATCTCAAGGTTACTCAGATCTAATAGTGATATTATCCACCTCCAAACCATGACTACTGCTCACTGAATAAGTTGTATGACTAGAATCACTCATGCTCCACCAAATTCAAAGGAATACTATAAAAGTAAGTTAAAGATGGGGAGAATTTAGGCAAGACTTCATGGTACCTTCTTGGATCAGCTGTAGTGCTGAATCTGTCTTCTCTTCCATAGGGACACCTATTGAGTAAGAACCATACTCTACAGACCCTGAATGATTATCTTGAGGTAACTCTTGGTAGGAGTTAGAGCTTGTCTGTGTATTGCTTTGAAAACATTTTTGCAGTCAGATTTGGCATTCATCATTGGCAATCCTCAAACCTTAACCTGTCCCAATTTTATTATTAAAGAATGCTATTCTGTAAACTGCTAGTGCAAATTCTTCAAGGGTGCTAACAGTCTCCTGTGGTGAGTAAAGGTGTGGAGACCCATGAGGAGGTCTCTCTGTGGGCATGTGTCCCTGAATAAATCAGGCAAATTGATCTCTGCTCCAGCAGACTGTTCAGTGGAGTTCCCACAATTGGATGCTGACATTGATCAGGTACAAGGGTCTCAGCTTTCCTGGGGTGCTGACAGATTTATCCAATACTACAGCTTTGAGGAAATGTCCTCTTTTCATGTGACTTTGTCAAATATCAGTCTGGGAAACTCCCATATGGATTGTAAACATTTCAGACATTTAAAACCAGAAAATTGTATGTGCACAGGTATACACATGCATGTGTGAGTATATACGTATATGTTTGTGTGAATATAGGGACACCATATGCAACCCAGAGGAGACCCAGAACCAGAGCAATGTCATGTGATTATACTCAAACTATTTCTTTTAGCCTCAAAGCTGAAAAACAAATCCTGTCCCTCTCTTATTTTGCAGTGTTGATATAATTTTTACTCCATCATTATTTGCCTAAGGAGTCTCATTGAGGTCAGCGGAACTGTTGGTATACTAACTGCCTGTGAGCAGAAATACAGAGAATTCCCTGAACCATTTCTGAATTTAGAACTGGTGAAAGTCAATGCCAGAAACAGACTCATTTCCACCAATACATTTCCCAGAATTGCTTTCTGAATCATTTCGTGTTTGAACGATTCAAAATTATTTCACCACATTGATGAAAATTCCTTCTAACACAAGGAAAAAGTAAACTATTGAACCAAACTCAGAACTGTCTTTATTTTATTCTTTTGTTTTGAAAGAAATGTCATGTTACTGATTTTGCAGAGGTTCAAATTGTATCAAAGGCATAAGGTAATGCCAAAACCAGTGGGCATAGGAGAGGAAGTCACTTATAAAAAATGAAATAGCATTTCTGTTTTCAGAAGCCTGGAGGGAAACATCCTACTACAAAAATAAAGAAAAAGGTAATGGAGGAAAGCCATTGCTCAGGTGAAGTGTCTTGCTAATATACATTTATTGGTTTTTGTGACCAGACTGAATTCTGACTTTGAAAGGAGACTAGTGAAAGGAGAAAAATGTGTTCTTTTAGAAAAGGGATATTGTTTTTTTTTAATATAATTATCTATGTTTTCATCCAGACGCTGAACTAATTTTTCTGTAGATACTGGTATATATCACATTTATCATGTCCACACTTATCAAAAAGCAAAGTGTCTCCTTTCTATTTCAGACAGGAAAATAACTCATACTAGATAACACATTAAAACTAATTACATATTTGTAGCAAACTGTACATGTACAACTCCTGCAAATGTTTATATGGAAAAATTAGATCAAATGTGACAAATTAGACCAAAACCATATTATTCTTCTTTTAATGAGCAGTATTGTGGATTATTTTACTACTTTATATGTGTTATAGAAATTATGCATGCCAGCCACTATAACAGAGCTGGACTAGGTTTCTGCTGAATAAATAAGCCAAAAGATATATTCCACTATAAAAGCACCCTTTATTAATAGCACTTCAGCTCAAACTGGCTGTGTCTGAAGAGGGACCCCAAACAAAGAAATCCCCAGGCAGTCATACCCTTACAATCTAAGCTCCGCACCCCTCACATGAAATTTGGGTCAATAGTTGTATTAGGGTCTGGTGTATTCCTGTTCTTCATTAGGTCTCTTCATAGTTGAGCAATTTCTTTCCTTATCTCTAGGCTGCAGGTTCCTCTGGTGATTGTACCTTCCTTATCTTCAGTCTTGAACAATCTCTAGGGCCTTCTTTTATTTAACTAGGTAAAAGTTCACCATATCTAGGTGAAAGCGCACAGCTTGCCATCTAGGGCTTCAGCAAATTGAGCTGCTAAAGCTAAGCAAGTGATGATAAAAAGCTTTTATATAAATAGTATACCAGATAACACAGAGTATTTCAAAAGGCTTTCTTTTTATTTGATAGAAATATTAAATTTATTAATATAAAGAAATATAAATAATGTTTTATTTAATGTAGTAGGTGATAAACACTTTGACTAACACCTGACTAAAAATCTTTGGACTAATATCAGGAGTCCACTCTTTTAAGAAAGAACTTTGCAGTATTTCCAAGCCATTCCTTAACTTAGATAAATGAATTTCTCTACAAGATACAACACAGTTTCTAAATGTATAAAAAATTCTGAAAGCCCTTGAAACTATGTATGATTTATATTGCTTTTGTGCATTTTTCTGATGAAATTCTTCTACTCAGTAAAAAATACAACATTAAATGAGGCATTGCTTGATCTAAAATAACAATAAAAAAATCATAGTTTACAAAAACAGCCATTTGTACTAATTAATCCACCAGAGAAAAGACCCTCATCTCCTACACATAAATAATATGTAATTTAATGAAACTACAGGACACTAGAGAGAAGGAATTGCTTGTTTCTTTGTTTTGAGCTTTTAGATTATTTATTGAATCTTGATGTTTAGTTTTAAAATAGGTTATCTTATTTCAGAAATGTATTTTCTTTTTATCTGCAAAGAGATAAAAAAATATAAAATTTCAACCTGAGGACAATTCCCATTAAACCAAACAAAATCTGATATGTAATGACAAGGAAGAAAAATGAAAATGAACGCATAAAAATGTAATATATGGTGAAATGAAAGTCAAAGAAAGATAGAATACATTGTCAGATATTTTTCTCACACTTAACTACGTGTTCTTGACTTCACTGTAGTACATCAGAACATATTTTTTTTATTGCTAGTTTAAATATGAGCATAAAGATATAGTAAACATTTAAATCAATGTCATTTAACAGAAAGGATTATAATGGTGTGAATTTATTAGGTAAGAACAGACAAGATCAGAATCTTTCTGGTTTGTGCTTTGTTTTTGATATCTTTATTAGACCTTGAGTAAGAAACTGAGTGACTTTCACACAAATACTAGCTGCACATGTTGCAGTCAATTTTGTCTGCTGAAGAGGGTTCTGAGATGACCTGCTCTTGTTCCACTGAGTGCTTTGAAGATTAAGCTAAGAACTTGCACTGGGTCTTAGCTAGATATATGAACTTGTTAGACTGAAAATATTGAGATACTACGCATGAGATTCATTGTTATATAAAAAACTGTAAAATATTCTATCAGTTGGAAACTTTTCAAAACCCAATTTTTATTCATGTTGCTGAGTTTTATGTGCATAAACATATTCCCTTCCCTTCCCTTCCCTTCCCTTTCCTTCCCTTTGTTTATGGTTAGATATAAAGCAAAAATTCTCTTAAAAAAAGCCATTGTCCAAGAAAAAGAATATTTTTTTTCGATATTTCTTTACATAAAAATCTCTAATGTTGCTTGAAGAGTGGTTTTTCAGGAATGAGAGCATTTTCAGGACTTGTGCTTACAGTCAACCTTTTCAATATTTGCTTAAACTGCCCAAAGGACAATACTGACAATTATATATCATTTACTTTCAAGTTGTAAAACTCAAAAAATATAAATAAATAAAATAGAAAAGAATCCACACTTTTTGTTTTAAAGACATTCTATGAAGCAGATAAAAAATACAATTTTATAGTCAGCAATCAAAGAATAAGCATACATATTTTTACTGATGTTTTATTTATCTGATAAAGTCTGGAGGATATGTAGAATTTGTAAAGGCTATTTATACCACTGTCAATTTATCTTATCAATAGAGCTAACTGATTTATCACAGCTATGTCAGCATTAATCTAGTTCCAGTTTTTCTAACACAGCCAGGACAGACATATAGGCTGAGTGGATCTTTGTAAGAAGTCAGAGTACATATATTTTGCATCCACATTGATTAATGTTCTCACATTCACACTCACAGCACCTTTCTACATCTGAAAAGTTCAAAATATAGTAAAATAGGTAGGATATTTGGCAGACTTGCATTTATAAACTAGCAAATGTCTAAAGACTCATAGGACTGGCCTTTTCAACAATTTGGTGCATGGGAGAATGTATCATCTTCATGTGCTCTTTCCTAAATTAAATTTTTCATGCTGTGGACAAGATTAGAAAAAGAAACCAAGGAGACACAAAAAGAAAATCCCCCAAACTATCAGATTGCTTTTTTTCACACAATACTGCTGATCTATTACATCTAACATTGCTTCCGGGATCTAATTTAGTAGCATTCAAGGAAAGAATAGGTCATGAAACAAATAATCTCCTCTCAAAATAAAAAATTAAAATAATAAACCAATAATCTCTATGAAGAAAGTAAAATCAGGCAATAAAATTGTACCTAGAAATATTATATATTTTGAAAATCCACAACAAAATCTAACTAGCTGATAGTCTAGAATTTGTGACACTCCTACAAGAAATACTGCCCAGTCTTCATTCTGCCAGAGTCCCTTAAATTATGCAGTTGATATCTGGCAGACCCCACTGAACCATTAGGTAGGATAATGTTTTAAAGTGGAATAGTTGCAACTAAAACACATTATTTTCTTTTATACAATACAGTTTTCATTGAATTTCACTGTCAAATGAAAAAAATTTCTCACAAAGCAGTGATATAAACTTCAGACTGGGATAGGTGCTCTCATAAGGAAGAGAGATCTTGTAGTCAGCCTGCTGTAGCAGGAGCTAGCTCTGTGCATCATGGATACAAACTGGTTGAATCATCTGAGTTCATTTATCAACTTTTGTTTAGCTTACAGGCACAGCCAGTGGCATGAAGCATATCATCTTGCACAGAACTGAAAGTAACTCAGTGATATCACATGCTCTTTAAGACTGGTTGTTAGGTAGATTTGAGTCTTCCAGAACATCCGTCAATAGACCTGTAATTGCTGATTGTCCTCGTTTCCTGGCCAAGGATGGGTGGGAGGTGGAGCATGGAGCTGTGTGGGTGTGTCCAGGCTGCTATTCTATACCACTGACATCACCCCTGCGGGGGCACAAGTAAGGGATTCTCAGTTCTATGAAGAGGAGTCCGTGGCTTCAGGTGGAAGAAAAAGGGGATGTGCAGATCCTCTGCTGCCATTTTTGCTCCTTCTTTCCAGGGGAATAAATGGCCAACAGAGTGGCGGGCTTTGTCTGTCATTGTTTTTCTTTGTCTCGGGCATGGGGAAGGAGCGTGGATGCAAACGATTTGTCCAGCATTGTTGGTTTCTTTCATTGCCTTAGGCTTGGGGGAAAAAAGGTGGATGAAAATGGTTTTGTCCACCGTTTTCTTCTCAGCCGCACTCAAACTGGGTCAGTCGGACTCTGAGCATTTTACATATAATCACTCTGGGTTTGTATACTTTTTTTAATACTATTGTTGCTGTTACTGTTAGTTTTCTTATCTCATTGCTGTTTCCAATAAACTTTTCCTTATCTCAGCTTGGGTAGGGGAAGGGGAGTGGCTGCGTTGAGCCTGATTTCCAGCTGTGTTTAAACCACAACACTGACACTGCTCAATCTCTGGATTTTTCCCTAGTACAATTTTTGGCTTGTTTAGCTGTTAACCTTCGAGGCAAGACCAGGATGGAAAACAAAGATCAAAGACCCATCTAAAATGAGCAGTAGGTTTATATGATACATTTGGGTCTTTTCACCTCCATAATCTTCAACAACTCTTCAATACACTGAAAGCAGAGAGCACATTTTCACACTGGCCTGTTCCAAAACATGCACTTATTTCAGGCACACAGTGGCACTGTTCATTGTAGTGCTACATGGTATCCAGTATATATTCAGAGACAAGGGCTTTGCACCAGCATGGATCTTAATCTCAAACACAGGTGAGCTCTCTCTTGGTGTTATGGTAGAAGTTTTTGTGAAAGAGAAAAGCATAATTTTAGAGATCAGTGGCTGTTCTTTCTAACTCAGCAAAACTATATTTATCATTAATTTGAGACATAGAAAGATTTGCCAAGGAAACCACTAGCTAGACTACTACCACATGTAACCTTTTCCCTTTTGACATTTGGGTAGATTTAAACAAACTCAAAGGCATTTTCTTCCACAGCTTTAGCACAGGAGAAAATTCACACAGTGCACAAAGGATCAAATATGAATCATAATTACTTAAAAGCTGCACTTTTCTTTCTGCACTAGTCCATTTTTAGCTACTAAATGTGTTGTCTCTACTTTTAAAGAGACTGATGATCCATTTGGAATTTATAATGTGTGTTATAAGCATAAAGTGATTTATATAGAGAGGTATGAAGGTGACATACTATGCCCTGAGGCACAAATGCCCAGTGAGATCGCTTAAAAAGGGACAGCCCATCTCTAAAGTTATCTAAGAGTGAACAGACACAACTTTCCTTTCCTCAGATAAGATCTTTAATAATCTTCGACAATTTTTGAGAAGCAGACTAGACAAGGCAACCATGACAAACATAAAAATCATGTGAAGGTGACTTTGCAAACTGCATCAATCTTTCCTGCACCAGTAACTGTTAGAAACTTGATTTTGTTTCATTCTCTTTTCAGCGCTCTTTCTTTTTGTACCATTTCTTGAAGGCATAGAAAGGGATGGTGAGCAGTGCAACTTTGGTAAATAAAGCAAAAGAAAAAGCCCTTCTGTATTTACATTTATTTTGTCATATACTCCATTTAAAATCCAAAAGTGCAAACCACTCAAATTTTATGCTTCACATCACTGTCAACTTGAATATAGATTTGTCTAAATTGATCTTCAGGAAAATTAGGACTCATATTCAATATACTGTTCTGACTAGGTTAATAATTGACTTTGCTATCAATAACAGCAACATATTATCTGCATACAGCATGATATGTTACCATTTACTGCCTCAACCTGTCTTATTTTTTTAATTTCTTGACTATTTTGGTCAAGGTTTCTATTATTATATTAAATAAGATAGGTGAAAGTTAATCAGTCATTTACTGTTATTTTACTGTGTACAAAAAATAGAAATGGATCTGAAGAAGTAGAAAATATGAAAATTATAACAATTATGAAATTTATGAAATTATTAAAACCTTGCACTAATACTGAGTGTGTTATGTACAATCTCACCATTTACTTCCCTCCATCCCAGCCCTGCTTCTCCATGAACATGTGATAATTCAATAGAATTAATAACTTCCCTTATAAAATAAAAAACTGTATGTGAAATGTATGGCTAACGCTACTACTGTATCTCCCATCAAGCCATAACATGTGCATCCTAGTTTCTAAGAATACAAGCTTCTGCATTTCTTTCTTTTTACTGTAAGAACATTATATTAAATCCTTAGTTAACTAAGGATAAACTGCAGAAATAACAGAAGGGGAATCAGGAGAAAAGAAAAATGCATATTTTTCCCTCCAGGGCTTAGAGCTTGAGGAGCTATGTAGACATATTTTGATGTTTACAAGCTGAAGTGCTTTGTTTACCAGACATGAAAAGGATACCTATGTAGCCTTGTGATATGTGATTATTTACCTGAAGTTGCTTGTCATTTTGCCGTGGTTTAACCCCAGCCAGCAGCCAAGCCCCACACAGCCACTCACCCACTTCCCTACCAGAGGGATCAGGGAGAGAATCAGAAGAGTAAAAGGTAGAAAACTCGTGGGTTGAGATAAAGGCAGTTTAATAGGGAAGGCAAAACCTGCTCACGCAACCAAAGCAAAACAAGGAATTCATTCACTTCTTCCCAGGGGCAGGCAGGTGTTCAGCCATCTCCAGGAGAGCAGGGCTCTGTAAGCTGTAATGGTGATTTAGGAAGACAAACACCACAACTCCAGATGTCCCTCCCTCCTCCTATACCCAAATTCATATACTGAGCATGATGCCATATGGTCTGGAATGCCCCCTTGGTCAGTTTGGCTCACCTGTCCTGGCTGTGTCTCCTCCCAACCTCCCAGGTACCCCCAGGCTCCTTGACATTGTGGGAGTACCAAAAACACAAAAGGCCTTGGCTCTGTATAAACACTGCTCAACAACAGCAGAAGCATCTCTGTATTACCAACCCTGTGTTCAGCACAAATCCAAAATGCAGCCCCATACCAGCCACTGTGAAGAAAATTAACTCTTCCCCAGCCAAAACAAGCACACATACACATAAAAAATTAAGAACTACTAGAAATTTTACACATAAATATTTAAATATCTTTAAATGTCACCTTCCACTCTCCTTGAGATGCCTGGAATTGTTCTTATACTAGACAGTGTAAGAAAAAATATTTTAAATATATTAAATTATTTAATAAAAATTAAACTATTTAATAATAAATTAATAAAGTATTATTCAAAATTTTATACCATATGTTACTCATTGCTCACTGATGCATATCTTTAACACACAAAATTCTACTTGGGAGGAACTGTTTTGAAAAAAACACCACTTGCATGCATACAAAAAGTAGTGTAAAGATAAATCTGTTTATATTTTCAACTGTGCCATTATAGCTATAGTGTTCCTATACTTTGAAAACTTTCAGTTACGTGTGGTTTTTTATGTATATGTAGATATGCATATGTATGTGCATAGGTATATGTGTGTGTGTGTGTGTATTTGTATGTGTGGCTTTAGTAATGTTTTAATAAATTTTAAAAATTAATTATGCACATCATATATGAAAATGATCATGGTTTTTCCTTATTATGTAAGTTTAAAAAATGTGAAAATGAGAAGAAAAACAATTTTAGTCTTTCATTGTTTTCCTACCTTTCTCTCATTCACTGCTTTTAAACAGTAGAGAAACAATTGTAAACTTGAGGGACAGAGAAAAAGGATGTGACAAAATCAAGCGGCAAAGGCTGAACATGGGGCAGAGTATATTTTTTGTTATGAAGATATACACATTAAAAAAAGGACAGGAACTTGGACAAAAATGAAGATCAGAAGGCTAAAGAAGTAGCCAGGAATGGATGAATAACAGTTTTAGAGAAAACCTCAGTGCAGCTGGATACAAGACAGATGTTTCCGATGAGATGGGGTGTTTTGAAAGATTAGGAATAAGGCGAGTTTGAACTAGTCTTTCTTTGCTTAATGAATGGATTTAGTCATTCATAGTCTACTGCTGATTTTGAAGGAGGATATTACTTACTTGGTAAAAAAATACATTTGAATGATGTAATACCATTTAAGTTCATGAGATCCGTATTGGCTCTCTCTGACCTTTCTAAGTGAAGATGAGTAACAACAAACATTAGAAACTATATTTCCTGTTCTGCAGCTAGAGGTTGGAAAGCATTATTTTAACACTTTTCAGATTCTTAGTAGGCATTTTACTTTTTCTTTGCCATACAGATACTTTAATGATTGTGAAAAACAGCATCTTCTCCTTCACTCCCCTACTTCCTCTTTCTGGAAATACATGGGACCAAATAGTGTTGTCATGTGCTGTTGTAAGGTCAGACTTTTGCACAGTTTTCTTTAAATAAAGTCTGTTATTTCACAAGCAGCAGTTTGACTTCTGGCAGATATCATGGTTTTGCTTCTGTCTTCACTGTATGCTATATAAATTATATATGTGTTTCCAAAAGTAATATAAATAATCACCCTCCTTGAATAAAGGACTATTTCTACTTATTGCATTTCTGTCTCAAAGGAAATAGCAATGTTCCTGATGGAAGTCAGTGAGTTAAAATGTTACAAGGAAGAAAATAAATTTAAAAACTACTCTTATGTTTTGCTTTGAACACAAAAAAATGCTTTTTGAAATAATCTTCTCTTCAAGCATATTCTTACAAAAGTTATTGAGAGACTAAATGTTTCCTGATTCTTTATACTCTTCAGTCAGTTTGGCTTAATATTGATTACATCCCATCTTTGCTTGTAATTTTCTTCATTTGTCTTATAAGAAAGGCTTGATATGACACTGAACAACCTGAGGAAGACTATTACCCCTTAATAACTAATCAGATTTATTTCCAAGCAATGTTTTGTCATTGCTTTCCTTTTTTCTTACTAAAACCAGAGATAAAATTCAGAGTATTTTTTGCTTTTCTTTTTCCTTTGTCTTATTCTAGTCAGAGTAACAATGATGTGATGTATCTAAGAAATGTTTACTCTTAACCACTATTCTTGCTGTGAGTCACACTTAGGGTCTTTAGACTGAACTCAATTGCCCAAGGCTGTAAAATTCCTTTTTTAAATCTTCCCTAATATCACAGAGTCACAGAAGATGTAAGGGTGAAAGGGAACTCTGTAGGTCATCTAGCCCAACCTCACCTTGTCAAGCAGTGCTGTGATGCCTCTGGTGGGGGCACTGGGTGTCTGCTCACAGTTTCAGGGGCTGGCAGGCTGCTCCGGGGGCGCAGGAGGGCTGGCGAAGTTCCACTAGGGGTTCACCTAGTCCACTGATGGTACAGGCATGCTGAAGAAGAAGAGACGAAGTGGAGGGGCATTCCCAGATGGTTTATTCAGCTCTGGGGTTGTACCAGGGAAGCACTGGCACAGCATGTTACAGATACATAAATACCGACACGAGGGGGAGGGGAGAGGGCACAACATCCAATAGGGGAGCACTGCGGGGTTTGAATTTGGTGGGCTTTGTATAGGATTATGCAATACAGAGCTCTCCAAGGCAGGGGGGAAACAGATACCGGAGAAGGGGTGGGGGCAGCAGTGCCTGGCCATGAGGAAAAACAGAAATCTGGCCAACAGCACACTGCAACAAAGCAGGGTCCCCTAGAGCGCATTACTCAGGGTTGTGTCCAGATAGCTTGAACGTCTCCATAGAAGGAGACTCCACAATCTGTGCAGCCTGTTCCAGTTCTCTGACATCCTCACAGTAAAGAGGTTCTTACTCATGTGGAACTTTCTGTGTTCTAGTTTCTGCCCATTACCTCTTGTCTATTTCTCAGCACTCCCAAGAAGAGCCTTGCTGCATCCTCTTGAATCCTTCCTTCAGATACTTGCTTACATTGACAAGAGACCTTATCTCAATCTTCTCAAGGCTGAACATGTCCAACTTCCTCATAAGAGAGATGGTCCAATATCCTCATCTTATTCATAGCCCTTTGCAGGAACTCCTCCAGGAGCTCCATGTCTCTCTTGGACTGAGAAGCCCAGAACTGTTCACAGTGCTCCACACGGGGCCTTACGGGGGCTGAATAGAGGGGCAGGATCACCTTCCACGACCTGCTGGCAATGCTCTTCCTGATGCACCCCAGGATACAATCAGCCTGCTTGGCCCCCAGGGCACACTGCTGGGTCATGGACAGCTTGTTGTCCACCAGGACCCCCAGGTCCTTCTCTGCAGAGTTGCTTACCAGCAGGTCAGCCCCAGCCTGTGCTGGGGCATGAGGTAATTCTTCCCCAGGTGTAGGGCCCTGCAGTTGTCTTTGCTGAATTTCAGAAGGCTTTGCTCTATTCATCTCACCATCCTGTCAAGGTCCTTCTGCAGTGCTACACAGCACTCTGGGGTATGGGCCACTTCTACCAGCTTTGTGCCCCCCCAAAATGAGGGTACACTCTGTCCCTTTATGCAATTCATTGATGAATAAATTAAACAAGACTGAACCCAATATTAACCCTTGGAGAGCTCCTAATTACTAATCACAGCACTGCAACTAGACTCTATGTAACTGATCACAACCCTCTAAGACCCTCCATTCATACAGTTCTCAATTCACCTCACAGTCCATTCTTCCAACCTGCACTTCTTAAGTTCTTGGCTTGAATTTCAGGTGCCCCTCCAGAATGGTTTAGGCATACAGTCCTCAAGCCATGTCATAAATTCATAGAATGGTTTGGATTAGAAAAGACCTTAAAAATCATCTAGTTCCAACCCCACAGACATGGACAAGGACGCCTTTCATTAGACCATGTTGCTTAGAGCCTCATCCAACCTGGTCATGAACACTTCCAGGGACGGGGCTTTCACAACTTCTCTGGGCAACCTGTTCAAGCCTCTTACCACCCTCACAGTAAAGAATTTCTTCCTAATATCTGTTCTAGACCTACCCTCTTTCAGTTTGTCCCCTCTATGTCCTTGTAAAAAATCTCTCTCCTATTCTGCTGTAAGCCCCCTTCAAGTAATGCTTCTGTAAGGTCTCCCTTGACCTTTTTCTCCTCCAGGCTGAACCACCCCAGCTCTCTCAGTCTGTCTTCATATAAGAGGTGCTCCACCCCCTGATCATCTTTGTGTCCCTCGTCTGGACTTCCTCCAACATTCCTCCATTATAGCTGTCAAATTCACATTGATTCCATTCTTTCCATTTCATTCCATTCCTGCATTCTTAGCTGTCCAGGACAAAGCCATAGGCATAGGTGCATAATAATTAGCAGCAAACTGAAGCCTTTTCACTACCCTGGTAGCAAACTAACATTCTAATGAAACAACAACAAAATAGCAATGATCACTTAAGCACAGGCAATTCTTTTCCAATAGAATCATATTTGGTCCAGGATAACAAAGGACACTGAAATGCCTTATCCTACATTTTACACAATTTTCAATGCTAATGGAGACTGTGTCAGAACCCTGAGTGTGCCGACAAGCTTGGATGGTCCCAACCAGGTTGTAAAGATCTTTCTCTGTAATCCTGTTCTACAAGTGCTGCCCCTGCCAGAAGTTTGGTTACTAGTGTTCCAGGTCATCTCTGATGTACTGCAACTGTGTAAGCCTGGATCAAACTTCTGGAAGAATCACACAATGTTTGTAAAACAGGAGCATCAAGGACACACCTCTGGAATCTCCAGCCACTGTCCACTACTCACAGGGGTTGCATTTAACTCTAGGCCCTTAACTCTTGTCTGACCTTTGTCCCCAGGACATTACATCTGGCTTTGCACCTTGCTGATCCTGAAGCTGTATCACATTATTCCATACAGTGGTGTGTTCTGGAGCACAGTTGTTGTTATAAGGCTTAAGGATAAACTTCCATAACTTTCCAAGGTGATTTTGATTTCTGGAGGATGATTTTCATTGACAAAGAGTAATTATTTTAGAGGTCTCTGGAGGTTTTTTTATTGCTTCCCTTTCTGCCACCGCCCCTCATTAGACTATGTTTTTCTCCACTTGACAAATATACACACAGAGTGAATTTTATATTAATGAATAAAAGCTGTGTTTTCTGGGTATAGGTCACCTTCTCACACACAAATGAACTATTTATTTCTGTTAATATACACCAGGAATGCAGTGGATAGCAAAGTGTCATTTTGGAAATATAAAACTATTTAAAAACAAAAGTTAAACCATTATATTCACCCTATTTTCAGAGGTAAGTGTGCTTTTCTCCATCACACAATCCATTTAGCCAGGAAGTAGGGATTTAGATAATGTGTGTAAATTGCCAAAAAATAAAAAATAGAAAAGAAAAACCTATTCAAAATTTTCATCTATCAAGGGAACAATAATTTACATAATGCATGGGGGAATTTAGGGTATTATAAAAAGGTATAAAATAGATTTTACAAGAAGTCCAGGAATTGAAGTATTTCATCTGACTCATGGAGGGGAAAAAAAAAAAAAAGGAAAAAACCCCAAACCAGATTCTGTAGTTAAAAAACCCCCACTAACTACCCTAATTGTCATCAGAAAAGGCACTGAAATATAGCAATTGTATTATTAAGGAATAAAAATAAATTTCTCCCAAGGTGAATAACCCAATTTTAAGAAAAATCATGATTCACTCTTTTCATTCCTTTCATGTATTACATGCTTAATAGAGAGAATAAAAGCAACTTCCTATTTAACATTGTACTTTGATATTCTCATAAAATGACTTCCTACTCCACTCCCCTTTCATCCAGTTAATAATTTGCAGGCTCAATTTAGTTCAAAATTTGCTTATGCCACAGTTTTTCTGATTTGTCTATGAGAGATTATTAAAAGATGATTCTGCAGCTACTACAGATAAAAACCTTAAACCTAATACTCTTCAAAAATTAGGTTCCATATTAGAAGGAGGAGGCAAAAAAACCCATCTAATAGACAGGAGCGTCAATTTTGTCCAACCCTTCCTACAGTCTATAGTTTTTCATTAACTGCTCCAGCATGGGTCCCTGCAGAAGGACAGGTGCCTCACTATGGTCTTCATCACAGGGTGAAGTGGAATCTCTGCTCAGGTGCATGGAGCACCTCTTCCCCCTCTTTCTTTGTGACCTTGGTGTCTGCAGGGATATTTCTTTCACATATTCCCAAGCTGACTCTGTTTGACATATAGAGAAGTCATTCCTTTGACTTTCCTATCACTTAAAACTTTGCCACACAAACCTAATATAAGATTAAAATTTGCTCTCCTGAAATTCAGGGCTGGCTTCTTGTACTGCTTCCTCCCCTTAGTATCATGACCTCCACCTTCTCATGGTCATCGCAGCCAAGAGTGCTCCCAGATTTCCATCCACAGCTCATTCTTTCTCATTTGTAACTAACAGGTTCAGGAGACAACCCTTCCTTGTCAGCTTCTCAATCAACTTTGTCTGGAAATTGTCATCAATGCAATCATAGATTGCTTGTGCAGTTGTGAAGTTGTTTTAGCAAATTTCAAGTTGGTGAAAATTCTCCATGAAGACCAGGACTGGTGAGATTTCTCTCTGTTGTTACTCAACCTGACCTCCCTGAAGAACCTGTATCCATCCACTGTAATTTTCCAGTGTGTGAAGCATGAGCATATTTAGTCATTAAGCTTCTAAATTAAAAATGTTCTTTCATTTATATGCCTTAAATTTGATAAATTTTATCAATTTTTACTGGAGTCTGCTCAGGTGAAATGTTGCAGTGTACTCTGGCCAGTTTCGGTCTATCTCATGGCCAGGCTCTGCTATGGCCCCTTCCCCCCACGCTGGTATCGGTTCTCCACCCCACAGAGGGCTCTGTATTTTGTAATTCTATGAAAAGCCTGCCAAATTCAAACCCCGCAGTGCTCCCCTATTGGATGTTGTACCCTCCCCCCTCCCCCTCGTGTTGGTATTTATGTAACTGTAACACGCTGTGCCAGTGCTTCCCCGGCACAACCCAGAGCTGAATAAACCATCTGGGAAAGCCCCTCCACTTCGTCTCTCCTTCTTCGGCACACTTGGACCATCGGTGGACTAGGTGAACCCCTAGTGGAACTTTGNGTGGACTAGGTAACCCCTAGTGGAACTTCACCAGCCCACCCATGCCCGGACACCCCTTAAACCGTGGATGGATGCTCAGTGTCCCCACGGAACGCACCGCAGCAGTGAAATAGTGTATAAAAAGTAAGTTTCATCACAACTAATTGCAAGTTATGGGAGGAAAAAAGATGGCGTTTACTTAAAATTCTGATATAGCACTCCTCAGGCAGGCCTACTAGGCTGAGGGCCTAAAGGAGAGCTACACAGGGAACCACA
>VYZT01024957.1:0-20096 GCA_013400735.1 Pomatostomus ruficeps | reverse complement strand
TTTTCTATATTCAAATATATATATGGGTTGGAAGTATTCAAAAGTGACGAGGTGATTAGGAAAATTACCCAGGGACATTCAAGTTCAAATCCTCAATTTAAACCTGAAAGAAGCAGTGCTTAAACTTCTGCCTCCTATATCCAAGGTGAATAGTATAACCATATTTACCAGCTGTGCTGGATTTGCTTATGTTCTTTTATTTCCCCTATGACTGTCTAATGCATGTTATTTCTAACACATTGTGTGCATTTGTTTACGCTTTTCTTTATCCAGTGTTGTGCATCGAAAATCATTACTCTCCAATATTGATGTAATATTTAAAATACCAAATATAATTAGTACCTTATCTTCTCCTTGGAGTCAAAACTAGAGTAGAATTTACTATAGCAATTATATTTTAAATTGGTGAACTGCGAGGAAAGGTTTATGGACTGTGCTACTTGCATTCTTTGATTCTACTACAAGATGTCAGCTTATGCTTCAATTCACAAACAAGCACAATGGAAATTGTAACATGGCCCTTTCTGCTTTCTTCCAATGTGGGCTGAATACCAATAAAACCAAACAAGGTGAAATAGTTGTCTTGAAAATCCTCAGAAGCAGAAGTGTTAGCTTTGTGGTATTACAGGTAAGTCTCACTATTCATTTGCTTGCACTCTTCTATCAATTGAATTTCTTCACTCCAAAATCAACAAAATAAAATAATAAGGAAATAAAAAGACAAAAGAAAATAAATTTATTGTCTTACAATTTTTTAGAAGTTTGAAAAAAAATATAAAACATCATTTTCTTTTCCACAGTAAAATGTTTTGAGGAGATTCAGAAATCAATTTGCACATTTTGCTTGTGAGAAAGTTATCTTTTTGATTAAAGATACTCTTCTGCTTTCCTCCTGGCTGGTCAATGACAATTCTGTAACTCAGGGGAGATAATTGGACTGGAGGAGGGCATACTGAAAATTGGCATTTGCTGCCTAACCAAGATTTGTGAATGCAGGAGATAGACTCAATATTGGACAGCAGGTTAAGAGATTCAGCTTTGAAATATGTAAAAATATATCATAAGAAAGAGGGAGAAGAATAACAAAAAATATTTTTGGTATGTGAATTTCATGAAAAGGTTCATCAGTTATTTTAATTTTTACTGTAAGGAGGAAATTGCAGGACAGCAGATGGCTCAAGTCGATTAAACCTCCTGGTCAAAAGAGGGCAGACCAGGGTCTTGACAAGTTGAACTTTGGAAATCGCTAGGGAGAGAGATTCCTCCACCTCTTTATGCAGCCTTTTCCAGTGCTTGACCTCTTTCACAGTGAATAATATATCCAAGGTGAATTTTTCTTCCTCTTGATTGTGGCTACTAGCTCTTGATCTTTCGTTGTACCCCTCCAAGAGAAAAATTGGGTTCTGTCTTTACTATAACTCGCTTGTAAGTAATGAAAGACTGAAATTATATCACTCCCTATCCTTGTTTTCTCCATGCTAAGCTGTTTCAACAGCCTTTCCTGATATGTCATGTTCTTCAGCCTTTTCAATCATCTTTGTGATTCTCCACTACATTCTGTTTGTTGATATATCTCTTTTACCAGGAGTCCAAAACCAGACACACTACTCCAGAAACACACACTGAATTCAAAATCACTGCATGGAGAAGAATAACAATTTGCTTCAATCTGCTAACTACACCCTCAAGCTGCTAACTCCATCCTTGCTAATTCAGCCCATTAGGCGTTTGGTCTTCATTGTTGTAAACATATCTTGATCCCAGGTCAGTTCCTAAAGACATACTGCCCAGAGAGTCTGTTCCCAGCCTGGACTGATGATGGACTTTCTGCATGCCAAGTAGAAGACTACCCTGTGTTTATTGATCATTATGAGATTCTTATTAGTTCATTTTTTCAGCGTGTTTATTCATCAGCAAGAATAGCCCAGCTCTCCAGCATATCAACCATGATCCCCAAATTGAAATAATACAAGAACCTGATGGGGTGAATCATCATTGAGGTCACTGTCAAAGTTGTTAAAGTATTTACCCTTTAAATTAATTCCAGAGGAACGTGCCTTTTAATTGCTCACTAGGTACACTTTGACTCATTGACTGCTACCCTTTGGGTCTGATTGTCCAGATTTTTTACCCAGATTATACTTCACCCATCTAATCTTTTTATCTTCACTTTGGCTACTAGGACTCCATGTGGAGATTGTATAATATAATATAATATATGATATCACAAATTGCATCATATAACATTGATATAATCAAGGTAAATGCAGTTCACTGCACTCCCTTCAGTCACAGAACTGGTCGTTCATTCAGAAGAGGAAAACACAATTTGCCTGTAAGAAAATGATGCTGACTATACCCAGTAATCTGTTTGGGTTTTTTGTTTCCTTCATGTACCCAGAAATCGTTTCCATGACTATTAGCCCTATAATTCTACCAAGTAGTAAGTCTGACTCTTTTGTCTACCTAAGAAGAAATTTTGGATGTGCTTACTTTCTGGGGCCTCTAGGATAGAAAGTTAAGTAGTTTTAGTCTAAGTAACTAAATTTTAGTGTCTTTCCATGTATGTCAGCTACCTATCATTATTGCCATAGCCAAGAGAGGATCCAGGAACCTTAAAGAATCTAGTGTCACTGGAGGAACCTTAGGATACCTGAGACATGCCCATGGAACTAGAAGATATGACCCATGACCTGCAGAACAATTATACTTTCCCACATAAGAAGTTGGAGATCAGGTAAGATATTTCAAAAAATTTCAGATGGAAATAAAACACATGCTTAACAACCTGAATCATTCCATGGGCAACTATTTTGTATCTGAATCACCCTCTTCACTTCACTAGTGGTATTAACTTAATCTCTATGGGTTGTGATGGAAGCATAAGTTATGCTTGTAGCATAAATGAAAACATTATCTTTTGAACTAAATCTTACTCTCTGTTGTCTGTACCCAGTTTTCACTTCCACATCATCCATTAACAGAGTGTCCAAAGAGAAATTAATTGTAAAATATTAGGTTTAAAGTAGGCTGTAGAACCTCACTGCTTGTGTATTACAAAGGTGTGTATAAAGTGGAAGATTTCCCCTTGTTCAGGTTGATGAGAACTCAAATAGATATTAATTGAACAGAGAAATCTCAGATTTCTTTGTGCCAGCAAAAACTACCAACTGCTTGTATTTTTACTGTATGAACCTCCACTCTACAGCTAGTTTTTGCTAAAAATGTCAGGAAACTTTTGTCAGTGAGGGTCGCCTCACTGATAAATTTCATTATTTATACACAGCTCTATGAGAAAGGAAAAAAAAGAGTTCTAAAGTTTCCCATTTTTTAATAACATTCCATACTGTATCATTTAGACCATTTATGTTACTGTTTTGTTGTTTAAGTGTTTTTTCCCCGTTTTCCTTATCCTTCTTTATCTTGTCTGAAACCTATATCTTGAAATTTAAAAAAATATATAAGTACAGGTGAGACCTGAATAATGTCCTTGAAAATGCAAGTGTGAAAAAGTTATATAGGGAAGAACAAAAGTACAACAGTCATTTCTGCATCTGCTATAATATACAAAAGTTTGCAAATTTCCTAAGTTACTCTAGGGCAGTGGTTAATGTTACCAAAGTCTGCATCTCATCTCTACAAATGTACAGTAAAAATAGATTTTTAATTGGCTCAGTTCTGCCATAAATTTAATTGGGGTTATAACCATGCTAACTAACTTGTACTACACCATTTAGAGTATTCTTAATAATCAACCTACTTTCTCAGAACAGATAAGAATGACTGTTATGATAACTTGTACAACAGGTGACTATGGTGATAACTTGTACTACACTACTCAGTGATAAAACCCTTTTACTATAGCAACTAAGAATTTCCGTTATGCTTTTATCAAATCAAAATAGAGATTAAAAAAAATCACCACTGTATAGAAATCACTTTTTACTTTGTGAAGTGTGGTTCTGTTAGAAAAGAATAGTGAGTTCTAGCCTAAATAAATAAAAGTCCTAGATTTCCCCTGAAAAAAATGCACAAATTGATATGCAATTTAAAAAGAAAAAATTGCAAGAAAACAATAACATGAAAATTATTTGGAAACTTTATTTCAGCAACAAGAACAGTTTTTGAAATCTTAGCATTGTATTGAGACAGAGTAAAATGTCACCAAAAAATAACAAAAAACATTTTAAAAAAATTAATGTTCCTGGATGTCAGCTATTAAGATTTTGCTCATTGCTGAATAACAAAGAACTCTGAAAGCAAGTGAAACTAGCAATGCTTATGAATTAAGAGAGGGAGTGGAGGAAAGGAAAACAAAGTATATTTCTCAATTATGTAAAATGTACAGTGTTTTTGTTGAGCTGGTTCTGATAGCAAAACGTGAAATTGTCAGTTCTGTGATAATTAGCAGCTAAACAGAAAACTTCATTCCATTTTATTGTAACATGATATAGTGTGATTAATAGGTCTATATATCACAAGTCATCCCTCTGAATTTAATAGATCTCCTTGTACAAATAATATTCTCTGTAGCAGACTAAGTATCAGAATTTTGTTTTGAAGATCTGACTCTGCTTGGTTCACTCATATAGGTGTATGTAATTCTGTCTTTTCAAATCTGCATTTAATGGCTTTAGGAGCAAGGGAAGAGAGGAAAGAAGTTTTGTTGTTAGCATGAAACAAACATATTTCAAGACTCTTATAACTGCATTCTATCCAAACTGAAATGAGATTCTCTGAAAATGACAGAATTAATTTTTGTCCTCTGCTAATCAGAAACATGTACAAATTGGTAACAGAACAATATGCTGTTGCTCTTCTTCTTCACAGTTAAAAAACACAACACTAATGATGAGCTAAAATCCTGGGCCATAGTGAACATTTGAATCCAAAATTTGATGTTTCTTCAAAAATAGAACATCAAATGAACTCTCAAACTATACATAGGCAGAAAGCATAATACTTCTGTCATTAATTACTCATTAGGAAGGTTTTTGTGTGTGTGTGTGTATATTTTTTATTGAATTGTGAATTACTGAGTGCAATTGCTAGCAGACACTGTTTCCAAATATACACTTAAGGCATTAAATCTCTTGGAAAACAATTTTCCATGAGTTCACAGTTTCTAGAACCCTACTAAGTTTAACCTCTGGGATTTAATTATCAGAGGTTTGGAAACTGTATTGGGTTTGTGTGGTGAGGCTTTGGGAGTGGTGGGCCCACAGGATTGGCTTCTGTGAGAAGCTGCTTCCTCCATGTCTGGCAGAGCCAATTCCAGGCATCTCCAAAGACAGATGTGATGCTGGTCAAAGATGGGTCAGTTAGAAATAGTGGTATCACCTCCGTGACAACATATTTAAGAAGGAATAATAAAGATATTGTGCAGATGTAATGGTGGCCAGAGAAAAGTGGGGTGAGACTATGTGGGAGGAACAACTCTGCAGACACCAAGATCAGTGGAGAAGGAGGGGGAGGAGCTGCCCCAGGTGCAAGAGCTGAGGTTTCTTTGCAGCCTATGGCGCAGTCCATGGTGAAGCAGCTGTGCCCCTGCAGCCCATGGCATGGAGGTGCAGAGATCTATGTACACCCCGTGGAGAAGACTCACACTGGAGCAGGTGGATGCCCCGTGCTGGAACAGTGTCCTGGCAGGGACCTGCAGACCCATGGGGAGAGGAGCCCATGCTACTGGAGCAGGTTTCCTGGTAGAACTTGAGACCCCATGGGGGCCCTACGTTGGAGCAGGCTGTGCCTGAAGGACTGCACTGTGTGCAAAGGGATCCACACTGGAGCAGTTCATGGAGAGCTGTTGCCTGTGATATGGACTTGTGTTGGAGAAGTTCATAGAGAGCTGTGTCCCATGGGAGGGACCCCAAAGTGGAGCAGGGCAGCAGCTCCTGTCCATGAGCAGAGGGAGAAACAACATGTGATGAACCAACCATAACCCCCATTCCCTGTTTCCCTGCACTGCTGGGGGAGGAGGTAGAGCTGGGAAGGAGGAAGAGGTGGGAGGAAGGTATTTTAGGGTCTCATTTTACTTCTCATTATGGTGCTTTGATTTTGTTAGTAATAAATTCAATTAAAATATGTCTAATTCTAATTCTAGCCTGTTTTACCTGTGTCAATATTTGGTCACTAATCTCTCATGGTCCTTATCTCAACTCATAAACCCTTTGTTCCCCTGTCCAGCTGCGGAGGGAAGTCATAGAAAGGCTTTGGTGAGTGCCTGGCATCCAGCCAGGATCAACCCACTACAAAAACACATATGACATTAGCAAAACGCTAAGATTCACCCACTGAATTACACGTAGAAAACCTCTTCAGGAGTATAATTATCGTTCATACATAGTAGTGTAAACTGTTGAAGGAAGCTCCTTTTCCAAGAAACTGCTTTCAGCTTCTCAGACATCTCACAAAATTTCTTCAATCAAATTCATTCATCAAATCAAATCAATCACATTTTAAAAAAAATGTGTACATTCACTCAGGTGACAGGCAAGTAGTTCCATTACAATAAGGTTCATTATTAATTCCAGTTAATTTTAAGGGTTTTCTTCAAGTTTAATTAAGCTTGTATTTCCACATTCCACTTTACTGTGAGCTGCATAGCTCACAGTATTTTTTTAAAATAATCTACATTTCATCAGTCTTGTTTCATATATAGTTAATAAGTAGAAAATCCTCTTCGGAAATTAAAGAGCATTTTTACATTATCTTTATAATTAACTCAGCATTAAATTAATAATGGAGACACAGTAAAACTTTAAATTGAAGCTTTGAAATACAGAATTACAAATAGCTAATCTAAAGAAAATCACAGATGAAAGAAATAAAAGAAACGGGCCCACTTCAGGGGAAAGTATCATGAAACTAAATCAGTGGATTTTGTGTGTGCACGTTTACAAATAATCTCCAAGCTACTGATATTTCTGAATTCAGGCTATAAATATATTGTGCTACATTTGCAAGCTGTATTGCCTAAGAAATTATGAATATTTTATTTCACGTGTAACCCGATTCTGCTCTAAGGGAGCAGATGAAATGCTAGTGTCCCATTAGAGGCATCTTCTAATACTTTTTATTGTGGCAGAATAAAGGTTTAATCTCCAGGTAGTCTCAGCTATGTGATTTATAGCATGGCTGAGTGTGTGTCAAAGAGCCCACTCAAGCAGCAAGACTGGCAGACTCTTGGAGCCCTTTCTGACTCTCAGATATGGATATGAATTTTGCTCCAGTTGAAGTCAGTGCCTCAGCCTGGAGAAACAGGAAATGATACATATTCTGGGTTTGTTGCTGCACAGATTTGTAGCATGACAGCTGTTGTGTGTAACCAAACAGATGCACCGTAAGGCTCATTCCTCAAAATAGGCATTCTCACCAATCCTATCCTTACCTCCACTTTTGTCATAGTGGAACTCTTCATATTACATGGGATTAATGACCCAAAAGATCAGAATCAGCTAATTTTTCCAGAGGATATTTCTAATTCTGAATAATATAAATAATTACTTTTATCATTTGTTTCCTAACAGCATTTACAATACTGGCATTAATCCTGAGAAAATATCAGTTTATTCTACAGGTAATTTTTACAACAAACTTTCTCTCAACTTTTGTTTGCCAGTACTGCAATACTTGTACTCCTGAGATGTCATCTATGTTTTGAATGATTATGTTCAACTTTTCATTTCTTTTCCTATATGTCAATAAAGCTGGAACAATTTTCAGATCTTGTATAGGTAGAAAGCTAATCCAAACTTTAAAAGGAAATCTATAGCATAAGAGGTAAACCTAAAACATATCCAGAGAGAATAAATTCACTTCTTTCTAACAGAATAAACAGATCTCTCCATGAATAAAAATGTATTATATTTTGAAATGAAAAGTCAAAATCCAACCCCACAATTTATCAAAACCAATTCCTCAGAAAAACTCAATTGTGAATGTAAATTGCATGCATAGTAGCAACACTTTTCAAATCTACATCATCACCTATTTCCTCTTAATACATATCAGTCTTATTTTTTTTCCTCTCTTGCTAAGTGACATGGGTTATATAAACTTTACAATTGAAAGGGAAGAATTTTAAAGTGAAAGGAAAGCATAATTTGAATGTAAATGAGAGAATTTAAACACATTTCTGAGGGATGCTTCTGATACTTGAAAGACTTTACAAAATGAGATTTAAGTTGATATGAACAGCTTGTGATTGGAATGTAAAGGTTTAAGGACTTTCATTTGCCATTGATAGCATATCAGAAATAGGCCCAGAATAAATTGCCTGAAGACTTAGGGTTTAAATTATCATTAGCAATAGTAACTGTTATTATAATTGCTGCAGCTGCTATGAGAGACCATAAAATAATTCAGTAAGAAAATTAAAACATTAGATTATTTTAGAATGATCTTTACAGAAACTGGTAGTAATCAAACATCATCCCAATTGACTTTCTGCACCTAGGTCCCTTGATAATTTTTCTTGAATCATGGTTTCTTCCATAGACACTTCTAACTCTTTGAGAAATATTTAACAATGCGAAAATGCCTAGAAACCTCTCAAGGTCCTGTTTTTTAATGTATAGTTCCACTTGCAGAGGACTTATTGCCTCAGACAAGAGACCATTGCTGAGGGAAGAACAGGATCCGATAGAGTCTGTCCTGTACATGCTCATCGAGTTTAGTCTCACTTAGGTTAAGACCTAATGAGCTCGTGATGAGAAAGAAGTTGTCATAAACTCCCTCCACTATCAGTGGGAAGAGACAGGCATCTTTTCATCTTGGGTTGATGAACCCCCAGTTACCAGGAGACTACACAGAGAGCATGGGGAGAATATAATATGATATTAATATCAACACGTTAAAATTTTCCTTATTTCACATTATGTGTATACACAAATAAACATAATCTTTGGATTATTTATGATAATTATTTCAGTGCCAGGGAAATCTGAAGAAGGAGAAACTGGGCATTCTGTTCATCTGACTGCCAATTGAAAGATACCTTGCATGCCCCAAATCTACTCATGGGACATAAATTGAAACTCAGACACTTCTTGCAAAGGGATGATTTTAAAGCTGGTACAATAAAACCGGAGAAGTAAATAGGAGCAGAAGACATATGGTACTGTGAAGGCCGAGTGGGTTAAAATGTCAAGCATAAGAGACGATTTTTTATATTTCATACCTGTTCTTCAAACTGAAAAAAATCCCACCAGACATATAAAATGTCTTGTCTCAAAAAAGGAGTTTGCATGACATAATTTTATACATATACCTACAAATGTCACTGCAGTCATTATTTTCCCATTAATTTGGTACTTGGCCATTATTAGAGAGTTACTGTATTGTAATTCACGTCTCTTTTTCTGAATTCTATTTTCACAATTTTTTTTAAGTTCCACTGTAGACTGTGCTTTACTCCTCCATAAGAAAACAGTATTTCAAGAAACCAGAAAATGGACCCAAGAAGAACATAATTCTGGGAAATATGCTGCATACAGGTTCAAATTCTGAAGTTGATAAATGCTTTATGTGACAGAATTATTGAGAGAATTAGATATATGTAATATAATGTTTTGATATTAGTGGAGTACAAAACAATATTTCTTTGACAAAGACATCTGGAAACCTATAAAAGCTACTGCTTCATTTTGGCAGAAAAAAATTACTTAGATTGAACAGTGTATAAGGTTTTCTGGTTTGAAAATCCAACTAATTTCTTCTGAAGCCATACAGCTGATATTAATATTGAGAGTGACTGATAATCTTGAAAAAAAAAAGGTAGAGGGGCTGTATCATGCTCAGTGCAATATTATCAATAAAGCTTTCTCATGGAAAAATTCCTCAAAACAGGCTCATGCCTTGACTTTTATGAACACAATAAATTTGCCCTATATTCCTTGTTTCCTTTTCCTTTTTTTTCCACCAGAAAGGTTGTATGTATTCTACTTTCTATTTACCTCAGTAGACAATATCAAATACTAGAAAATTAGATGCAAGATACAAAATGCCCATGATATTTTTGGGCATCATATTAGGATTTAAAGTGATTCCTTCTACATACTTAGCAAAGTTTAGTTTATGCTTCAGGTAATTTATAGTTTCGAGAACAAAGAGCTCTTTTTGAAAATTGAAAAAGAAATACATTGTTTTGGTATAAGCCCTAGTACTGGAGTAAGTGTTGTAAGATTGGTAAGGGTTGTCATTATAGAGTTAAGGCCTGTTCATTTTAGCTTGCATCCGAAGTGCTTGACTAAACTGTCTGTACAGAGAGAGCAGAACAGATGTAGTCAAAGATACAAAGTCAGTATTTCTCCTTTTCTCATAGAACATATAAAACCAGTCCATTTTCTTTCAAGAAGTTTCTAATCCTGATAAAGGGAATTACCAAAAAATGAAAACTATATTTTAAGTAGGAAATTTTTTTTTTCATATTTTCCTTGAAAATGCTAGTATCTCAAAAAAAATTCCTGAGAGTAGAGAGATTGCATAGCTTGGTTCTTATGCTATTTTGTATTTGATTAAATATAATAAGTTTTTATGTTAAAAAAAATTATTACAGCAAAACAATTGCTGGACAATATATAGTTGTGTGGTGGGTTAACCCTGGCTGGATGCCAGGTGGTCACCAAAGCCTCTCTGTCTCTCCCCCTTCTCAACTGGACAGAGAGAGAAAGTTAGGACAAACGGCTTGTGGGTGAAGATAAGGACAGGGAGATATCACTCACCAATTGCCATCACAGGAAAACAGACTTGGGGAAAAATTAATTTAATTCATTGCTAATCAAATCAGAGTAGGGTAATAAGAAATAAAGCCAAATCTTATAACACCTTCCCCCCCAACCTTCTGTTCTTCCTGGATTCAACCTCACTCCCAACTCTCTCTATCTTCTTCCTCCAAGTGATGCAGAACGATGGGGAACAAAGGCTCCAGTCAGTTCAGCACACCTTGTCTCTGCTGCTCCTTCTTACTCAGGGAGAAGATTCCTCACACTCTTCCCCTGCTCCAGTGTGGGGTCCCTCCCACAGGACACAATGCTCCAGGAACTTCTCCAACATGGGTTCATCCTGTAGGCTGCAGTTCCACAAACTGCTCCAGCATGCATCCCTTACTTGTGTTCTTTCTACAGGGTGCCATCCTTCAGGAACAGAGTGCTCCAAGCATGGCCTTCCCACAGGATCACAGCCTCCTTCAGGTGCAACCACCTGCTCTGCCAAGGGCTTCTCCAAGGACTGCAGGTGGATCCCTGCCCCACCGTGGGCCTCCATGGGCTGCAGGGGCACAGCCTATCACACCATGGTCTGCACCATGGGCTGCATGAATAGAAAGGAGAAATCTCTGTTCCTGCAAGTAAACTGCTCTTTGTCCTTTTTATAATGTGCTGAGTTTCAGGAAGGCAAGCTGAGCCTTAGAAAGTGTATTTTGAGTGGAATATTATTGAGCAAAATAGCTGAACATATAAGGACTTTTCTTGAGTTTCCCAGGAATTCTATTAACTAGGGTCTAATCCATAAAGGAAATAGTTTACCTGTTTTTTGTCTTCAGAGAACTCGTTATGTTTATCCAAATATAATCTAAGTTGGAATAAAAACTGATATGGCAACAACAATCATACTAGACACAATCTTGAAATTTATAGTAAATGTATAGAAATTTATATCTCAAAGTTTTGATAACAAAATGTTTTATTGTGAAACTTCAGCTTTCAGAACATTACATTAGAATTTAAGTTAGTGCTTTTAAACTGTACAGCAGAGACTATATGATGTAAGAGAGGTGAGCTCCATTAAAGAAGAGACAAAAGTTAGGTTCATGGCATTAAGGGTTCAGTATGACATTTATCTTATGAAGCTTCAGACCTCTGCCAGAGAGACATCTGGGCTTGCTGTCATCATAGGATCTACTTCCATATGTTCAATGGAAAGGAACCAACACTTTTACGGTCTTACACTCACAACCTGTTTGAAATTACTTCTTTAAGTGATATGAATCATACATGTTCTCTTCAGAACTTAAGAAAGGTTTTGTGAGGTAGCTAAGGCATGTTTCTGTGTCTTGCAGTATTTTGGAGAGTGGAGGAGCCTTTTTGGAAGATATATGAATCCTTCTTATATATGTATCAATGACAAAGCTATCTGTGACTGCGAGAGATGGAACTGGATGACTTATGCTGTTTCATGGGTAACGAATATACAAGTAAATAAAATGGTTCAGAGTGTGAGCTTGTAACAATCTGTGATTGTGGCCACTGTTTAAATTTTAGCACAGTTTTAGTCCCTGGCATGGTTTCTGTCAAACAGTCTCCCAGACAATTGCTGGATTGTCAAGGTAACTGCATGTGTCAGGGACCATTCTCAGTTTGGATCTGGCCATCCTCTTTTGAGGGGAAAAGGTGCTGGATGATACCATTTAACCTGACCTTACGGGCCAGAGGGTGTTCATGACACGGTTAAATATCTACTGCAGGCGTTCCCCTTCAGTCCGTACATTGTTGCAAGGTTTAGGGCAATGTAAAGACAAAACGGTTCCATTTCTTCTACACCATTTTTGTACAGATATTCCTAGGAACTTCTAAAAATCTAAGGTCTTGTGTATAAATTTTACAGGAACATCTCTAACAATTTCATGGCATTTCTGTATTGTATCTGAAAAGGAAATACGTACTTCTTCTGCCAGTGAAACTCCTATAGACTCCACTGAGAGTTCTGCCTATAGATGTGAAGAAGAATTAGTTCACTAGTGATTTTCTGTGACGTAATTAAACTTTATAGTATCAAAACCCTGTAGCTCTAAGCAACTTTTAACTCTAAAGCTGTATTTGAAACACTGGAAGGAACTGAGACGTGTTAAAAGACACATTTAAAAGGGAATGGTGATTTTTTAGATACAGTCCAAAATGAATCCGTAGCTTTTTTTTTTTTTTTTTTTTTTGTTTTCCAAATAACAGAACACATTAAACAGCAAAGGAGAAAAACAGAAGAAGAAAAGGGATTTCAAGAATTTTGGAAATTAAAAATTTTTTTCCACCAGAAAAGGAGGAAAATATTGTGAGAAACTGGAAATTTCTCTGGCTGGGTGTGTAAAACCCAAAACTAATAACAATTTGTTTATCATGCATGCACAAACTGATAAAATGTAGTGATATTTTAAGAGGGAATGAAAATTAATATACAGGAGTTGTTAAAACCTTTAAGCAAAGTGTTACAGTATTTTATGGAATTAAACTTTTTGCACATTACTATGCTATCTATGAAATATACTAGAAAGAAAGAAAGAAAGAAAATATCCCAGCAGAAAATATGACCCATCCTGGTGTTGGCTAACTGCCTGAAACCATGATTTGCATCCAAGGAAATCTAAACTGTATAAGTTAGCACTGCAATTGACTGTGTCCTTCCCTACATTGTTTTTATTATTACTTAAAGTATATCAGAGTCTCACTGAGAAGTGTTTCAGTTGAGGATTGACAATCTTTTACCAGATAAAATCAGCCAATATACAGAACTCAAGGTGGTGTTGCAGTAAGGAAGTTGTGTTCAGAAAGGTAAATTTACTAAGCAATGCAGGGGAGAAGGAGCACAGAAATGTCTGAATCATCACATGTAATTCGTGGATCTCAGCAAGATCTGGCATGAACTTAATCCCCTTCTCTTTTTTGTACGCATGCTTCCTTGTGGAAAGATTCTGACACATCTCTTCTAGCACTGATACATATTGTTAATTTCCAAAATAAATGACTGGTCAATGTAAAGGTATGCATTCTTTCATCTCAGTAGTACTCTATAGCTTAAGCACTCCTCTCTATCTTTTGTGCCATACCCCACATTGACACATTTACGTTATTTTCTTGAGATTACTAAGATAGTAATGAATATGCTTGAGGTGAGTTGACCTGGGCCAGCTGCCTGATATCCACCCATCTGCCCTCTGACTCCCCCTCCTCAACAGGGCAGAGGAAGAAAATAAGACGAAAAAGCTCATGGGTTGAGAAAAAGGCAAGGAAATAATTTGCCAATTACTGTCACAGGCATAATAGACTCAGAAAAAATGAAAACACCTTACACCTACCCATGCTGCTTTTAATCAGTCTCAACTGATAAAACTCCCATTTTCTCTACCACCGTCCATTCTAGCCCCTGACAGTATCTGGGAGAAAGAATGGGGAGTGGCAGCCAGCTTATAACAACTGTCTGCTGCTCCTTCCTCCTCACTCTTTTTCCCTGCTCCAGCAATGGCTTTCCATGTCAGGTGGCCTGTCAGGATGTGTTTATTTAGCTGGAGCTCAAATGCAACGTTGTTGCAAAGAGGCTTCTCTCTATCCCAAATAAACACAGAGGATATAGCCTATCTGGCAGGCATCTCTTCTACCACTCTTGGTAGAACCACGTATTAAAAGTTTTGCTCCCTTCAGCTTTTATGTTTTGATGTTTTGATATCCATATATATTTCCAGATCCTCTGTTAAAGATAACAGCACAGTAATTCAATACTACATTCTTTTGCAAGAAAAGGTGACTAAAATATGGCTTTCAAGCCTTTGAGTTTTGTCTTTACTAGTAAAGATTTTGCTTATAAGAAAATTGATGCTTGCATATGTATAATTTGGTCCCTTCATCCCAAGCCATATGGGCCCAGTGTATTCCAGAGGGGTGGATCTGTTCTGGTGCCAATGGAGCCAGGCTGAGAAGTTTGCAATCCACTCCCCAAAGCATCGGGTTCTTGAAGAAGTTATGAGATCTGACAGAGTACCATGAAACCGGATAGATGAAAATGGCAGTGACCATGTGATGGTCTGCCCGAACAAATGAGTCTTTCCAGAACTGATTGTGCTAAGATATCTGAGCTGTTTTTCTCTGGTGCCAAATCAAGTTTGACAGGATTTATTAGCTTAAGATCAAGCCCATGGTAATATAGCTATTTTGCTTCATCTTCGATTCTTAGCTTGAGGATTTTGCCTGGTCTAATAAATTCTATAGAATTGAACTTGTTCTTCATAATGCCAGCATGGCTGCCTGTATCTGTTTTACATTGCTTTTTTATGCTGTTTTAAAGCTTGATAATCCACCTTTTTAAAGAGATTATTCATTATTGGATCTCTTTGACTATAGTTCACACAGTTTTAATCAGGCAGAAACAAGAAACTGCTTCAAAGAAAACAAATGCTTAGTGATAGCAAAGGGCTCTACTTCACTTGATTTCTTCTTTTTTGCTTTTTCCCATTCAAGGAATCAGGCTAAGATAAGCCAAAAATCTTTATTTTTAGACATCCTAAAACATGTAGTAAGTAGATATTTATTTTTTTCTTCAAAGTCAAAGGTGTTCATAGCAGCTTTGGTTCTTACCTTTAGTATGCCCTCTTGTATATAGAGTTTAAATTCTCTAAATCAGTAACTCAGCCAATGTATCTTCTGACATGAGTTACTGCTTACTACTGCTTGCTTGAGGCAGAAAATTACCACAAGTTAGTATGGAAAGCCAAGAGTCAAATAACCATATTTCATAGTTAATAAATAATTTTTGTTGCATTTCTATGGAAAAATAAATCTCCTTCCACAATCCCTATCTCATCAAACATGCTTATTATACTAAAAATATTCCCTAGAAATATTTCTGGAAATCATTCTTTAAGCAGTTTTTTCTAAAGTTTGGGTTTTTTTTAAATACAAAAGTTTTGAAAGGATGCACAGAAACAGGGTGTTTCCTAGTTCTATGACTGTCTCTAAGAATTGGAGATTTGTGGTATTAATAGCAAAGATTAGAGACTAGAAATTCTCTGCCTTTCATATCCTGCAGTATCAGCTTAAAATGCTCTCTTTCAGCTAATAATCATGACAGTAAACTCAGCTGCGAGAAAAGATGAAAGACTCTTGTGGTTTAACTGGGCAGGCACACAGCTCACTCCATCCCAGTAGGATGAGGAAGAGAATTGGAAGAGAAGGTGAAACTCATGGATTAAGATAAAGATAGTTTACCAGGAGAGAAAAGGAACAGATTTCAATGCTAGTCTGCTAATTCCTACTGCTCACAACTCACTAGCAAATTGTTGTGTTGGAGCAGGTAATAGTTGTGTGGAATATATTTAAAAAGTTTTAGTGTATGTCAGTTAAAAAGTCAATCAAACAAGCTAGAAGTCTGAAAAAACTCCAGCTCTATAGTCCCAGGGTTTGTTAGTCTACTGACTTGAAGGGGTATTATTTCACTGGAGGAACTCCGAGGCACAGATGACTTAGAAGTAATTTGCACAAGGAAATGCAATAAGGATCAATTTGTTTAGCTCTCAAGCTGTTAAAATGCTTTCCATGTTTTTTTCCTTACTGGGGTACCTGGAAGCCTTTTTCATTCCATACATCATCACTGAGGGTCTTTCCTCTGAGTTTTTGCTTAATAGTACAGTAGAGGTGTATCAACAGCAGATACTTTTGCAGACAAGGCCAAAGATAGTATTTTTCATTTGATAGGTGATTAATAACCGTAATTGTAATAATATTAGGCAGTTGAACCTATTTCCTGTACATTCCGATAGTGCCATATTCTTAGAAATTGGAACCAATAACCAAAGGTAGACGTCTCTTGTTTTATTAATAAAACACAGTCTCACTATTTATTATTCATTAAAACTGTGGTGGAACATCTAGTTAATGCAGGGACTGATTTGTTACAGTTTGGTGCAGGAAGTTTAATTGATGGACAGTTTTTTCTGAAACATCTTCAGAACCATGAACCTATTAAATGACTCCAAAGGTAAGGGTATTAAATACCCTAAGACTGGACCAGAGTTATTTCCCTGCACAGAAATTAGGCTGAAAGTATCAGATTCACAGAATATTCTGAGTTGAAAAGGACCCACAATGGTCATCCAGTCCAACTCCTAAGTGAACAGACCATACAGGGATTGAACCCACAATGTGGGTGTTATCAGCACCGTGCTCTGACCAAGTGAGCTAATCTAGATCGAGTCTAGTGGTTTTACCAGCTTTGTATTTCACTAGAAATAGCCTCACTGGCCTGTCTTAGATCAACACTACTAAAATTATTTCTGTTTAAAATGCACAACTTCGCTTTCTTACTAAAATTCAGATCAATCAATGGAAAGAGTAAGGTCAAATGAAAAAGTGCTAAGGAATCTGTCTTTGGAAATCAACACTGGGGTGTGCATATGATTTTTTAGCTATGCCCTTAATGTGAAAATCTGTGACCATTTTAGCCTAGCTGGATGACAGTGAGAGGGAAAAAGTGCTGTTATACTCATCCCTGTGAAAAACCTGGAGACAAGAAAGCATTTTAATGACTTCTTGGACTTCTTGCATTGTGCAAAGACAGATCTCATGTAACATGCTCCTTTGTATGTATGGAATTTTAAAAATACATTAATGCCCTTAATTTAACTACAGGCATTAAGTTTTGATCATTTGCTCTTGGATAAGGCCAGTAAAATCAGTTTGAATTATGTCAGTGGTGAATTTAACTGTGAGCCAAGGAAGTCTTCATAATTCAAGCTGGGACATACAGAGGAAGGATATAGAGAGAAGAAGCAAATGTGAATAATTTAGAAAATATATACAAGTGGCAAAAAAGTGTATAGCTCATACAGCTGTGGTTCATTGCAGCATATTTTTCAGTATCTTATGGCACTGACTCTTAGGAGAGGCACAACGGGATTATTTTTTTACTGTTTAAGTTGCCTGATGTCTAAAAGTCTATGTTCCTAAGTCACTGTCTAGTCCACCTCCAAAACTCCTTGTCCCTCTGCCATGTGTGCTAGTTCAGTGTCCCTAGTCATTCCAGTCTACCAGAAATCCTGCTTGCAAGGGGACCCCTAACTATTTCCTAAAGCTGAGCAGAAAATATTTATTGCAATTCATTTACCTCCCTTGCATGGTGAAAGCTTGAGACAAAATGTCACCTTCAAGCTGATCCTAGTAAGACGGTAAGACAGAAAATGCTTGCTTATAGTCAGAGAGTGGCTGTAGTAAAATCTGATGCAAGAAAATGGAGAGTTTCTCAGATATAGTATCCAGCAGCAGTTTGGATCCTAAAAGGGGAAGTTCACCATCTTAAAGAGGTGATTTCAGAATGCTTTCTTCATATTTGATATAGATTTTCATAGCTTCTTCTTGTATTCATAAATGGTGGAAAAAATATGAGAAGAGAATCAATCTATAACACAGTATTTTGTGTTTTAGAGATTCTGAACTCTGTCAAAAATAGCTTATTCCAGTGTATATTATTTAAATTTAAGTGCATTTTATCCTACTGATTTAGAATGGGGATAAAAAGCTTGTTGTTGCTATATCTTTCCTGCTGATTTATGTCACTTTTTCATGGATAAGTTTGAGAAAGTCTTTTCTGCATTACAGTGATCTCCTATAATTCATTTAGCAGTTAGAGAAATTACAATGACAGAGCAAATCAATATGATAGAATGTTTAGATCTGACTCGTTGCCAGCTCTGAGAGCCCTGATCAAATGCTTTAAATTTAATATTTAATGAATAATGGCTAAAATAAGAAACTAAATGACCTGAAAAAAGAGCAAATGAAAACCACTCAGGACAGCTTGTGTGTTAGAAGGAAATATGAAGTAGAGATAACTTTAAAAGTTTTAGTTTCCACTTCCTGAGTTGCTTGAAATGTAGATACATGATCTCTTAATCATGATCTCAAACACAGCACCTGCCCACTAAGGTGCAAACTTAACAGCTGGCATTGCCAACCTAGGAGTTAGCAGGTTAGCCTGACTGTTGTCAAAAGGAGTGTGAAAAACCAGCCTTTCGAATTAAAGTACAACAAGCCCTCATTAAAAAAAAAGAAAAAAGAGAAAAAGCATAATCATTGAACTGTCTTTTATCATGCAAACATGGTGAACGAGTTTTTTCACCATATTTTCATTCTGAGGATTTAATTAAACATGTAATTTTACCTCATTTCAGGATTTGTTTGTGTTATATCGACTTGACGTCTTTTAACCTAACAGCTTTGATTTTTATTATTTTGGTATTTGTACTTTTCCACTTGTGTTTTAACCTTCGCTGCAATGCAATGCTCCCTTGCATCAGTGTTATTTCTCTGCATGCTAGTTGACAATTCCAGTCTTTCAAGGACTATTACCATGGCACAGTTTCCAGTGAAGTTGTATTTCAAGGAAGGAAATCCTTTACCATCCTAGAGAATTTTGCTTGTACTTCCATCTGCATATCTTGAGCATATCTAATACTGTGGATTTATATTTCAGTTTTGATGTGGCACTGATATATTACAATGTGACATTGTTGTCCTGAATGGATTCTGCTTTCATTTTGGCTCCTCATGAACTGATGTAGTTTAAGTGGTTTCACAGTGTGTCAGAATTAGATACAGCCCAGCAGGATAATTCACAGCACCACAAATAGGCACATTCATTCCCTATCAATTTGATAGAGAAGTTAAGTTCCTTAGAAAAATAATCCACAAAATCTGTGTGTGATGAAAGAGTCACTCAGAGCAGGTATAACATATAGTGGTGACTGAGAACTCCAGAATTTCCCACCAGCTTTCATGAGTGACTCAAGACTTGAACCTTGAAGCTCTTGGATCATTTGAAAGCTAAGATGGGTAGGCACCTAACTGAGCAAGGCTCACTCTTTTTAAAACCAGAGAAGCAGCCTTAGGTCCCTTTTTCTGAAAAAATAAGCACTTTTGGAATCAAAGTAGTCTTCCCAAAAGCAGGGAATTAAAGTTCATTTCCAATGACAGCCAGCAATTATTCAGATGCACCCTGCTATTTTCCAGAGGACTTTCCAAACTTCCAGACAGGATATGTCATCCCTGAAGGCAGGCCCAGAAAGGGATATCTGGTTGTTGTTTGTAATGTGTCAGTCTCCTCCATAATGAGGTTCAGACTTCAAGTCTCCAGATAAGGATATAAAGACAGATGCATGGGGAGTCTTTAGGACAAACAAGAGTCTGATCTGGTAAATCCTGACAGCTGCTTGAGTTGAGTGCTGATATGGAAGTGGTAAGTGTCTTCTTCCAAGTAACAAGCAATAGGGTAAGAGGAAATGGCCCTATGCTGTTCCAGGGGAGATCTAGATAGGATCTGAGGAAAAATTTCTTCGTTGAAAA
>VYZT01024955.1:0-28746 GCA_013400735.1 Pomatostomus ruficeps | reverse complement strand
AACACAAAGAGGCAAAACAAAGTTCAATCAGAGAAAAAGTTACAAGCAATGTAAAATTATGTATTCTGCCATACTTCTAGAGCACTAGCTGTAGGCAAGTATTAGAATATAAAATTGGGAAATATTCACCTAACTACACCGCTGCAGTCCAAAAAATGCTATGTGAAAAGGTAAGTAAATATTTGTAAAGCAGTTTGTGGAAAACACCAGAAAATGCTAATGGTATTTTTTACTACTATGCAATGACACTTCAAAGAATTAGTTGTAGCATCAGTTAGACTACATTAAAAGAAAAAGTTTGGGTTAAAAATGGTAATTAAAGAATGACTTTGTAATAGGACTCTCAGTCATTATGGGGGAAGTGCTTAAGGGGTAAATTTAGTATTTAGTCCTTCAGTGCTCACACATGGCTCCCATTGATATTAATGGGAGCCATACACATGTTCAAGGGCAGGTTTCAACCTACACCAGGAAAGCTAAACTAAAAAGGAAGCAAATCTAGATGATCAAGTTATTCTTAAAAATTGACCCAGGTGAACATGACATGTGCTAGCATTTTAAGCCCTGCACTCAGTGAAAATTAGAGTTGTTAAATAAGCAATGGAATCAATTTTAAGCAATTGCAGTGTGTATTTATAGAAACAGCACCTCCATCAAATATCTAAACAACTAAAAAGGGAACCTATTAGTGTTTAATTTTGGTCCTTGGAAGAAGATGATTTCCATAGCAAGGCAAGTGTAAGACTCATTTTAAAATCTCAGCAGGGAATTTCTGTACAGCCTATGAGTTCTGTTTGAAATTGGGAGCTTTTTATATGTATCTGTGTCAAACCACAGACACGATTTTGGATGTGGAGATTTTCGTCCTTTCACATCATGGTTGGGGGTGAATAGTAGAGGCTGTTGTGAAAGGGCTAACCTATCAAAAAGAATAGAAAGATTAAGAAAAAAAGAAAAAGAAAAGAAAAGAAAAGAGGCCAAAACGCCAAAGATAATGTGGTAAAACAACTAAGGTGAAAATCCCTATTTGATCTAAAAAGATAATCCTCAGAAAGCAAAATGAAACCTTCTGAAAAAGGGAAACAGAAAAGAACTAGTTAAATATAAAAGTATAGTACATCAGGACAAAGGGAGGGGAAAAAAATCAAGAATGTATTGGCAAAACCATGAAAATGAAAACTTTTTTCCCAGCATGCCAGAGTGTTTCTAGGTCTGAGATGATCAAGAAATAAAAAGATCATAGAGAGAAGACTGGGCTATAGAAAAAAAGGAAATCTTCACCATGATCATTATTGATATGTTTAGGGAGATTGCCACAGCAGAAACTTTCCTTAAAAAGAGGTGAATTTGAATATCCATTTCAAATTAGACTATCAGTAGAAAATTTTAGAGGGAATCAATAAAATTAACAGTATTGCATCACCAAGACCAGATGGTATTCACCCAAGAGTTCCAGAAGAACTGAAATATGAAATTGTTAAACTATTAATTATGTTGAGTAAATTTTTTTTTTGCCTAAAAAAAAGTCCCCACTACAGAAACAGGATGCCAATGTGGGAANTCATGACCACTCATTAAGAAAGAGACTGTAATTTCCTGCTCAGAGGCTCAAGAAGGGCTTTTATCCACCCTAAACCCACTGTCTGCATGCTTTGGTTGGGTGTTCCCCCAGCTCCTGTACTGCTAAATGGCAGCTCTTCTACATTCACTTTATCCACTGTCTTCATGACTTCAAGCACTTATTGGAACCCCTGATCATTTTGGTTGCCCTTTTCTGTTTCTGGTCTACATCCACTACACACTTCTTGACCTGANAAAAAAAAATGGAAAAGGAAAAAAGATTTTTTTTTCAGAGCAGGTATTAGAAAAAACAGATGATAAAATTGTACGGTCAGTTTGATAAAAATCTTAATAAAGAATAGTAACAGGATACACATGGAAAATGGGAAATAATGGAAAGGGATATTTTTTTTTTTTTTCCCAGGGAGGTTGTGATTCCCAAATGTGTCAGAGCACCTATTGTTTTCTAGGGGTTTTTTAAACACATTTTTTGTTATATTTTGCCTTCTGTTGAATATCTTCATAAGGATAAAGGACAGTGAGAGAAAAGTAATCTCTTGCTGAGGAGCATATACAAGGAAAGACAACACTGGCTTTCCAGGGTAGGAAGAAGAAGGCAGTGTCAGAGTGAGATTTCATTCTTGTCCACACTTGCAGATGTCCAATAAGACCTTGGTAAACTTGTCTGAGAGGTGCAAAGGTAGTGGACTTCATAAGGTATGTGTTGGTACAGGTGAGGAGCAAGCAGTCTTCTCTTGTAAAAGTATGTACTCTATAGGCATCTAACAATACTTAACTGCTTTTAAAACTTTGATGACAATTTTTTGAAATGCCTTCTATAAGGATGCTTCAGGAGTGGCAGGTTATGATGAATAATGAGAACACACAAGCTTGGCCACCCATGGCAGTCCATTTCTCCTATGTTTCCCAGNTCATGACCACTCATTAAGAAAGAGACTGTAATTTCCTGCTCAGAGGCTCAAGAAGGGCTTTTATCCACCCTAAACCCACTGTCTGCATGCTTTGGTTGGGTGTTCCCCCAGCTCCTGTACTGCTAAATGGCAGCTCTTCTACATTCACTTTATCCACTGTCTTCATGACTTCAAGCACTTATTGGAACCCCTGATCATTTTGGTTGCCCTTTTCTGTTTCTGGTCTACATCCACTACACACTTCTTGACCTGAGGAAAAGAGACCTGAATGTAGCATCCAACCTGGGTGCCCACCAGTTTTACAAAGCAGGGATATGATGCATTGTGTCTTACCTTCTGTCCTCTTCTAATGACAATGTTATTGACCTTTCTGGGTCTCATTACCTGTTGAAATTATTGTTCCAGGAAAACATCCATAGTGATTCCAATATCTCCTTGCAATTGTCTTTTCTGAGTTCAGCATCATGGTTCTTTGCTTCATGGTATTTTCTCTAGATTCATTCATTGCCTTGTATTTTTTTATATATAGGAACTCATCTGCTAGCTTGTGGTCCCTTTGCTCAGTTTTGTTAGGTTATAAAGTATTTGACTACCTCAGAGAGCTTAATGTAATTTGTAATCATAAATATTTCACTGTTTTCTGCTTCCTCAAGGGCATTGATGACAATATCAAATAAAACTGACACCAGTCAGTGGTATCCCAGTGCTGACTATTCTCCATCCTGAAAAGCAACTAATAAGCCTTTGCTACTTATCCGTTTCTTACCTTTCAGAATTCTTTTCTCTATTCCCATAGCAAGTTACTTTCTTTAATAACATTTGACATAAAGACTTACCAAAGGTGGGCTTTTTATTATTTTTTTTAATCTGTATACATTATGACCAGTCTATCCTTTTTCACTGAGGTGCTCGCAACTTCACTGTGAAACAGCAGTATGTAGTAAGACAGAATTTCCCTTTACAATAGCTAAGCTAATTCTTTCCTAAGAAAGCAATGCTTATCTGTGTGCTCACTGTGCAATCTAAATGTTCAAAACAATAAAATATCCGCTTCTGGTGTTTAAGACATGAGGAGACAACGAAATTGGTGATAAACTAGTCAGCCTACTAGGCTGTGATATGAGAGAAATAGCAGTTGCACTGAAAGAATGACAGTATTATTTGCTTATTATAATTTTGTATCTTTTAGCAAATTAGATGTAAAAATACCAAACTTGCTACAGAAAATCAATTTACTTCAGATCTGTTAAGCACATAACAAAACTATTTCAGATAATATTATACATGAAAAGTATGACCGTTAATGAGTTATAAAACATGACCTTTACTTCATCTCTCTTGTAGTAGCTGAAACCTCCTTCACTGGATAAAGGCTGAGTTGTTTTTAATGCCTTTACGACAACCAAACCAGTCCTAAATCTGAAGTAGTTTGTTTATCACTTATTTCGTGCACCTGTGAAATTTCCTTGTCAACAGTTTCTGCTTTAAAAAATGATACTAGATCTTAGTTGTGAATTTAGATATAGTTCATCTGAGAGGAAGATTAAATTCAGAACTGAGGACACTTTACATCTGAATAAGAGTTTCCACATGGGGTTTTAAGATGCTTGAACTGCGATGCTCCAAGTTCACACCTCCAATTAATTTGAATTAATTTTCCTAAGTGTCTAGATGTCAGCTGGCTCCAGAACTCTAGATATAAACAACTTCACACTCTGGCAAAGCCTAGATGTAAACTTGACAGCTTGGATGCATTTCTGTTGACTTGAAGCCAGGACTTGAAGCAGACAGAACAAATTAATGTGTGAAATACCCTTAACCAGTATTTCAGAATTCTGAGAAACGAGTTTTACCAAAAACTGCTTGAAAAAGTCTGAACTCTATTTCAACAGTTATCATGTTTTAATAAGGTTTATCTAAGCTCAGCCTCTGGAAACCTTGAAGTTTGCCGTCTCGATAAAACTTGTTTCATTCCATATCTACACATTCTGTGCTTAAATGGGCTTGGCACACTTCACATCAGCTAATGCTGCATTAAAGAGCTGTATATGACACAAAAATGTCAAAGGCGGCTTTATAATGTAATGAAAATGCTCTGAATGAAGACTTGGAAAAAGATTCTTTTGCTGTTACATATTGGTAAGTGTAATACTGCACCAAGAGATATCAGATCTTTGATCTTACACGCACCTAAAAATATCCAACTTCAAAAGAGCACTCAAACAATTCTTCTCCCTCACAATGAACCCATATGTTCTTCCAGCACAAAAGAAAATTAGCTTTTACTGCTCAAAATTAAATGCTGGAGAAGAAGCCAAATATAGGTCATTTCTAGCAGGGCTGTGATCCTGTTAGATAACAGACAGCTCAGAAGGCTCAGGTCCAGGGAGCACATGCATGGAAGACAGCCAGAGGGTTGAAGAAAACTGTAATTTGGTAAATAAATTGGAAATGGACCAAGTGATGCAACCGAGTATTGAACTGTGTTCTAGTGTTGAAAGGCAACTTCTCAGTACAGAGGCAGGACACACTGGCATGAAAACTTGTGGTCACTAATGATGACGTAGCCCTTGTACAGGAAGAGTTTTATTAGCCCCAGTGTCCCAGATTTGTTGCAATTTCAGTAATGATATTCCACTGACCTACATTTCCCTTGCAGTTTGAGCTGGCTGAGGCTTTCCTCCTGCTTGTGCCTCGGTGACAGTTCATTATTGTTGTGTGTTGACAAACAGCTGCTGTGCTCTACCCAGGAGATGCGTGTGCACCGCACATGGCATCCAATAGCTGTGATACAATAAACCCCAGGACAAGGGGGGTTGGACATATGACTCTGCACCTTTCTCAGCCACCATGTCTTTTGTTATGTCTGTACAGCACAATGTGGCCAAAATCCATGTAAGGGTCTTTGGGACCCCCTGGGATACTGCTTTAAGGGTCAATCCTGCTACTGGTATATTTTAATGGCAATAGGAAGAGCCTGCATTGTTTGGTATGAAAATTGTTTTACAATTGTTTGCTGGTCAGGCACTGACACAGGCTGTCCAGAGAAGCTGTGGATGCCCCATCCCTGAAACTGTTCAAGACTAGGTTGGATGGAGCTCTGAGCAACCTGTTTTAGTAGAAGGTGTCCTGCCCATAGCAGAAGGGTTGGAATTAGATGGTTTTTAAGGTCCCTTCCAACCCAAACCCATTCTATGATTCTATGATTTTATGATTCTACAATAATTTATTTTGGATAAGAATTTCTACACTTCTATAAAAAAAAATCAGGTCAACAATTTTTTTGTGAAAGTGCTACTTGCACCTGTATTTTCTACACATGTAAACAAAGGCACAAACTCACAAACTTCTTCCAGCTTCCAGCTCATTGTTATACTCATCTACCTTTCAAGGCAGTCCAGCAGTTAGGGTTTTGACATGACAGACCATAACCTCCAGTGGTCATTGCCTATGAAAGTGGTTTGAAATGGACAACAAACTGATTGCCAAGACAAAGGTGAAGTGAGGTACTTGCAGTGGCTTGAGAGCAATGAAGCGTTACCAGGTAGGAGTAAGTGAGAATATAAAAGACAACAGAGAAGGCAGGAGACAAGAAAGATGAAAAAGAGGGCAAGGGGGTCTAATGAAAACTTAATGGGTTTGTGCTGGTGAGTGGTGCTCCTCTGTCACAGCAATCTTCAGTGTGAAGCAGTAAGACTCTTCTTGCTGTATGTAATCGTGCCAGGGAGAGCGTATAATAAATAGGAAGAGACAAGGCTGTGTGCATTCACAATAAAACCTTATTCTTGAATTTCTCCTTTGTGGAAAATATCAACTCAGAAGCTAATCTAAAGTTTTGGTAGGGCTGTTCTGTCACCAGGTGTACTCCCTGACAGTGTGGAGCACAGAGCCATGGATGCTGAGCAGGTGGCTCAGCAACAGGATTCAGAAACTTTAGCCTGTCTGTCAAGAGTTAAATATCTCTTCCATGCTGTCTGAGGTGGTCCCAGGTGATTCCTGTAAACAGGCTGTTTCGAGGCTGACATGAAATTAATTTGTCATCCTAAACCAACAGCAGGTCAATTGAATATCTCCCTCCCCTGGTGAATGATGCAAGACATTACAGAAAGGAAAAATAAAAGGAATATGGAGCACCTGTCTCCACTGCAGAAATGATGTCTCTTGTGGGACTTTTTCAGTGCCAAACAACTATATTTTCCATGAACGCATATTTGGAAAGAGGCTTCAGTTTACAGAGCAGCCAAAACCAAGTAACTTCCAAAAATACGGTGAAAAGAGGGAGGAAGAAATCAAATAGAGTAAAAAATAAATATTGAGGTGAGTCAGGAGCATGCAGGAAACAGCCTAGTTTTCTATCACCAGTTTCTTGGTCTGGCTGAGGCATATTTTCACTTGGGTTGCACTCTGGAGTATGACCTGCCTGCTCCTATTACATTGGTTTCTTCTAGGGAAATGAAATATTAGCCTATTTTCCTAACTTGTGTATTAAGAAGACAAGTTAATTTTTCACCTCTCTAGTGAATTATTATATGATCAGTTTATATGAGAGATGTCTCAGGAGTAAGAAAATGAGTCATAACTCACAGGAGGTGAAGCTACAAGTGAGCAATGAAGAATATGAAGATCATTCTTTCCCCTCACAGCCTGCAAAGGCTTGTTCTACAATTAAAAGAGCAGGGGAATAAGTAAATATGCAGTTGAGCCACGAGTCATCTCTGTATGCTGTGATCTTTGGGAAAAAGTCTTACAAAGTTTATTTTTGTTGGAAATGAGCATGTGCAACTATAAAACACATGAAAAGCCCTTCACTTTCTACCTAAGAGCTTCATCAGAGTGCCAGGTTATGGAGCAGCTCTTATAGGAGAGTTCCCTGAGGACATGACAGTGACTAATTTCAGAGCTCTGTTCCTCTCCATTGCTGTATGCTCACTGTCTCTTCCTTGGAAGGTTCAGGAAAAGTTTACTCTGTAAACTCAGCTTCCAAAAGACACACTGAAAACATATTCTAAGCCCTCACTATTATGGATGTGATCTGTGTGGTACAGAAGGAAACTTCAGACTAAATGGCAATATGTTTTTAAATGTCCTGACTTGCCTTAGTTCTTCATCACCTGCCCACAGGCTACTCATTTTCACTGCTTAAAATTCCTTCCTTACCCATCTAGTTGCTTGCAATACACAGCAGTCAGGGCCTGACCTGTTCTTGCTGCAGGTTTGACTCGACAAGATGCAAAGACCTGATTTCAAGATCCCCACACTTCTGATGCTTATTTCAGCATAGCTGCTAGTTGCAATGCTGTAAAGGAGAGCCTTCATTTTCTTTTCAGTATGCCATAAAATTATAGGCTCTCAGAATGATTCAGGTTGGAAGAGACCTTAAAGATCATCTAGTTCAAACCCCCTGCCACAGGCAGGGACACCTTCCATTAGACCAGGTTGCTCAGAGCCCTACCCAACCTGGCCTTGAACACTGCCAGGGATGTATTCCAACCCCCCTGCAGTGGACATCTTTTAAGCATGGATAGAGGTATGACTTATGTACCAAATCTGGCCTCTTATGGAAAGACAGTGTAAGTAGGTTTCAAAAATCTCTTTTTAGTGGAAAATTAATTTTGGCACCTCAGGACAAAATGGGAAGTCCCTGTGTAAACAGTAGTGTGGACACTGCTGAACAGAAAGTTGAGGAAACCTTCAAAGACTCAGAAACTGCACCTGTAAGGTGCATTCCTATAGGTCACCAGACATCTGCAAGGTTTGATTTTTGATGTAATTTTTTGGAGGTATATTGTCTTTTGTTTGAATTACCTTCTGACCAGGCCAAGGTAACCTCAAGGGCATCTAGTTTTCTTGCTGTTACAGTGTTTGGGACAAAAAGGTCTTTGCTCCCTGAAATTCAAGTATCCCTGAACCCTTGGAGAAATGTGCCTCCACCAGTTGTCCCAATTTCTCCTTTGTTGAAACAGTGTTTCTTAATAGTCTTTTTGATACCTGCATTAATGTACTGGCTATAAATTTGTTATAAATATCAAGGAAGGATGCAGATGCAAATGGCCACTGACAAGAGTGATCTGGAGACTTAGATCATCTTCAAAACTGTATCCAGTTCACTGAAAATTCAGTATGAGTTCAAATGCTCAGCACATTTGATGACCTTTTATGTACACTGCCACAGTATGACTTGTTAGGGAAGGAGAAGGAAAAGGAGGAGCAAAAAGACTTTCTCACAAACAGATTGGCAGCAAATTTCAAGAAAGCTAGAAACCTCACATCTGCTGACAACACCACTAAAATACAAGGGTTTGTCCTTCGTGCTGTGAAAGCCAGCAGCAGCTGCCACCCCTCCGTGAATACTGAATGAAACAATTTGTTACAAAAGGGACCACTCTAGATCAATCTAAAAATCACTACCAGAGGCCTGGAAGCAGATGTGACATGCAACACTTGACACCATCAGCCCTGCAAGCGTTTGTTCATTCTAACAATGCCTGGTGTATTCTTCAGCATTTGGAAAAGTGCTTAAGTAGGCTTTGAGTAGCAACACGTCAAAATCACCAAGTACACAAGGCAGTTTCCTTTCACTCCTTTACTAGATTGGACATTTGGTACATTTTGGAGACACGTGTAATATATAAGAGTTGTTTTTTCCTTTACTCTACAGACTGGGACTAAATCAGTGCTAATACATTTGTGTGTGCACCTGGATGTTTTACCTTCTATCCACTCACGTGGAAGATGCCTGAAGGTCATATAGGGCCCCTCCCATTTCTCAGATACATCCTGTTTGCTGAACACATTTTTCTTATTAAAGGCTAGGGGTTTCAGTTGCATCCCACAACAATTGCCCCTTGAGGTTAACAAATACAATAAGAACCACCTACTTAAAGTAACTTGAATTTTGAAAGCTCCTAGCATCAGTTTCCAGCTGACCTAATGTTCCTATCTGTATGATCAGTTCTCCTCAAAGCCATATTATTCCCTTCCAAACAGCCATATGTTAACCTTGCATCTGAAAATAGTGCAAAGAGGTAAAGAATAAGCAACCACTGAAATCTGCTTTAGCAGAGTCATCATACCCACTTCAGAGGTGACCTGCAGTGACATTTGTAATTCTAGTTCATAATGTTAAAACCCTAAACAATACAGATAAGAATGTTTCAATTATTCAGAATAAAAGAAAGGATAGACAATTCCAATGTATCAACTTTTGAAACTAGTACATGCATTAGTAATTATAAAATCATGGAATCATGAAATATTTGGAAAGGACCTAAAAAATCATCTCATTCCACCCACCCTGCCACAGTCAGGGACACCTTTCACTAGACCAGGTTTCTCAGAGCCCTTTTCAGCCTGGCCCGGAAAACTTCCAGGTATGAAAATACATATATATTTCGTTGAGGGAAAAAATGATGCTCCTCTAAGAACATTGCATACACAGATTTTCTTTTAGGATACAATCTAGCCAAATTCTGTACTGCCTACTCATGTTTCATGGAGTATCCTGTAATTGTTGAGGCTGTTGAGGTTGTTTTATTGGGGGATGTTTCCAGCATTTGTGGTGAATGACAAATCCATTACCAGGCAGCATTCTGGAAATAGAGCCTTGCAAATTCAGAGAAAACGAGGCAGTCTGACTGGGGAACACTAATTCAGCTTTAGCAGCCAGGCACAGGCAGGGCTATGATGTAGCAGGGCTGTAGCTCAGGCTTGATAACATCACTGGTAACAAAAATTTTGCCAAGAAATCTGGAAATTCTGTTTGACTTCATGCAGCAAGCCTGAAGGTCCAAGCGATGCAGGCATTTCAAACTCTTTGCATTGCCACTCCTGATATGGACTATGTGTGGCTTGCACTCTGACTGCTATTGATGCCACTGTGACATCTGAGTTAGGTCAGGGAGAGCTAGCAAACAACACCAAGCCACAATGTGATACCTGCCATCATGCTAGTTACTAAACAATCTAAATTGGAGAATCATATTGTGAAGGTTTGACTGTTACAGAAGTTACACTCATATTTTTGTGCTATCTCAAGCACGAGGTAAGATTCCATATATTCACTGGAAGTAATAAGATGCAAAGTCTTTCCCTATCACATCATTTTCAACTTATTCTCCCAAGTGGATCTTCTAGTTCCTAATACAGGGTTGACCTAAAAGCACAGTTTTCCTCTCAGCAGAGGGATTTTTGAGGCAGCACTCCATTACATAGCTGTTTATTTGCATGAATCTTATGAAAAAAATAAAGTTGATCCCTTCTGTCTGTGCCAAACTTGTCTCAGTTAAGCCCATCTTTTCAGAGACTCCAAGAAAGCAGACTGAAGGAAGGAGAAGCTGACATGCAATGTGGCTATGGCAGGCTTTTTCCTGAAATGCCAGACTAAAAGTCTCCCCTACCTTGTAGATACTGTCTGGTCTACATCATGATGCTCTGAATGAGCTCATTAATGTGTGGGATGCAGTGACATTGAGCTCAGCGCTGCAGCTGAGATGCTGCTTCCTGCACCAAAGAGATTACTGCAGGTCCAATACCAGAGCAACTTGTTGAAATTTTATGGCTTAAGCTATAAAGGAGGCAAGACTTATGGCTTTGGAAAACTGAGGAGTTATGGGAGCCTAATAAGTTATTGTCTCTTGGATGAGATGTATTTTTGGAAGGTAACCGCCCATGTACTTGCTCCTAATCAGTCCCAATTGCAAGGTAACAGAACTTAGCTTAAAAGTCTTTCAGTGAAGTTTAAGCTTCAGTGCATTACTTCAGTTTTAGGGTGGGCCATGAGCATGCCCTACAACTGTGCCAATGGCTCAGAGTCAGGGATAATTTGCTAAGCCATGGTAATGCAGCTGCGGCGCTGTGAGTGTGCAGCCTGCGATCTGACTGTTCCTTCCAGCAGCAAAACCCATGAATCATGTCTCCAGCAGAAAGCATAAAGGGAAAGGGATAATAGAAAACCAACTAAATGGTTTGCCAGTGTCATGGCTCTACTTTTATATTTTTATTTTTGTATGGATGGTGTGGTACAGGCAGCACTAACTTCTAATGTAGAAGCATATCAATTAAACTAACTACCATTGTCCTCTCCTTTGCATACTTGAAGTGTTTGCTTAACTCGGCCAAAGCAGTTCAAGCAAGGGTTAAAAAAATGCATTCAGTCTGCACTAGCTTACTTAGTTTCAAATTGATTTAGTTAAACCAGAGCAGGATTTCAGGTTTTCACAAGCTCCTAACTAGCTGAATATACATGTTTCTGACACTATGCAGGCTTACTTCTACCTAGCCTTTCTGCAGATAAGTGCCACACTTTCTAAAGGACACTAAGTATTGTAAGAAGATATTTAGTAATTTGGATTTTTGTTTGTTTGGTTTTGGGTTTGTTGTCTTTTTCTTCTAAATGAAAAAATCACCTTGGGACATGAAGGAGGCAAATTCAGAATCATGGAATCATAGAATGGTTTGGGTTGGAGAGACCTTAGAGATGGATCACCTACTTCCAACCCCCTGCCATGAGCACTAGTTCATGTTTTTAAACACTCAAAGAATCTATACTGGATTCAGAGGGTTGTAAACACAGTTAAAATCTTCGTGGGAGGATAGGTATTGTCTAGGTGGACTGTCAGGAGACTCAAGTTCAATGTGGGAATAGCTTCAATCTGCACAGATGATATTCTTGGATTTGATCCTCCCACACAGCTTTCACTCTCCTGACAAACACCCTTTTTTATTAAATAACTGGTTTATTTCATAACCACTGTTGCTGATTAAAGTGATGTTTACTGGCCAAAAAGAGTCATGTCTAATCCATTTAGACCAGATGCAGCCAAAAGTTTTGAAGTTTGCAGCGTTTTCTTAAAAATTTTAAAAAAATAAATCAGGTGTGTATAAGAATATACTGAGAACATTGTAAAGATATTTCAGGAAAACATAATGAACATAACATGACCATTATTTGGGTTTTATTCAGAATTTAGGATGCATATCAGAATATCAGGTCTACACTGTCCTCTACCCAATTATACGAGTTGCATATAGAGGTTTAAAAAAAAAAAAAAAAAAAAGAAATCCCGTTATTAGACATTTCCTTCCAAATCAGTGAAGACAAAATTAATCAGGTTTAATTAACCCTGCAGTTCTGTGCCTCACTCCTGTGTAAATAAGAGAAAGACAATGTCTAATGATGCAAATTTGGATGTGGTCAACCATGAAGAGAGGAGAACAGGAAGTGCTTGTTGAACCTTACTAATGTGAGGTTTTTGGGGGAGCAGTGTGAAATGAACAAAACCGACTCCGGAAAGTGGTGTCCTACTGAGTAATATTTCCACAGAAGAAAATTTGCATGACGAGCAGCTCACTGTCTGTACAGCTCATTCTGTCACAAAAGAAAAGAGTCTCTTAAAATTTAATAGGACTGGAACGAATAGAAATCTTTAGAAGGGTTTAAGACAAAATTAAGACAGAAGACTTTAAGACAAAGAGATGGAATAATCCCTTTTACATGAAACACTTAATGACTGAAGTCCTTTCTGTGCAATTTTAAGTTGGTCAAAGGAATTTAATAAAGACTGCATATTTCAAGACAGATTTCTGTAGGGAAGCTTAAATTTCTGTAAGAAAGTTAATGTTCTTTTTTATAGTCCATATTGCATTTCCAGAGGGGTTAACAGAACATCATGGCTAAAATAACTGAAAACAGAAATGTTTTGCATTGCAAAGTGGTTTGATGTAGCTCACATATACAATATAGTTACACTGTGTAAGCAAAGCCTTGCATGTACAGGATTTACAGATCATAGAGAGAAACCAAAATCACATTCTGTGCCTTTAATACCCTCCCAGGCAAATGTAGATAACCACAGATAAAAGGACAAAGTCAAGGGGTCTGGCTGGTGAAGAAATTAGACAGGGAAGGTTGCAAGATTAAATAAGGGGAATATTGCTGCAGTATCTTATTTCAGTAAGCCAGAAAAATCAACTCCCCTGCATCTCTTTCATAGCACTTTTTAATTTTCTTTTTTTGACATCACAAGTGTTAGCTTCCTAAAGTTTTTGCCCAGTTGCAGGAATGATGTGGAAAAAAACCCCACTTTTATGACAGCAAAAAAATATTCTTAGGGAAATTATGTTTACTCTTTTGTTATTCCATAGAATATCCTGAGTTGGAAGAGACCCCCAAGGATCACTGAGTCCAACTCTTGGTCTTGCACAGGACAGCCACAAGCATCACACCATGTGCCTCAGAGTATCGTCCAAACACTTCTTGAACTCTTGAACATCAGTCTTGGTGCTGTGACCACTTCCCTGGAGAGTCTCTTCCAGTGCCCAGACACCCTCAGTGTGAGTTCACCCTGAGTTCTGAAGTTTCTGAAGCACAAAATACTTTTTCTCTTTGTGCCTCAGAAGTAATCATTTAGGATGTAGAAGCATTTATTTAGAGTGTAGAATTATTGAAATAGGACATCAAAAAAATTCAGGCGATATCAAGTCTCTTACATTAGCATCTGTATTGTCCTTGAGGAGTACCTTCTCTGTTTCAGTAGATAGCTTATTTGTTACTTTCAGGTTCATCTATTTTCCACTAGTTGAATAACCCACAATTAACACGTTAATTATTAAATGTCTTCTGCCTGAATTTCTCTGAATCTGGAAGGGAATTTGGCTGTAAAAGTATTCCTTATTGTTATACTACAGTCACTCATAAGGAGAAAAACCAGTAAATCAAAACCAGTGGATACCAATAATCTACAGGGTTTATAGTTCTAATTCCTCCACAAATAGTAAGAGTTTGAAGATGTTGATAGGAAAAAGAAATATTAGGATAATTTCACAGAATCCTACAATGATTTGGGCTGTAATGGGTCTTAAAGGTCATCTGGTTGCAAGCCCCTTGCCCTGGACAAGGACACCTTCCACTAGTCCAGGTTGCTCAGAGCCCCATCCAACCTGGCCTTGAACACTTCCAGCGATGGGGCAGCTACAGCTTCTCCTGGAAATCTGTGCCAGTGCCTCACCATCCTCACAGGAAAGAATCTCTTCTTAATACCTAATCTAAATTTTCCCTCCTTCAGCTTAAAGTCATCCCCCCTTCTTCTATCATTGCAAGGCCTTATCAAAAGTAGCAATTACGATGGCACTGTGTATGGCATTTTTCTGAATTGACTTCATATCACCTCATGGCAATCAGACTTATCAGCTATATAAGTCCAGGTATCTACAATATTACCTTTCAGCTGAGAAGACAGAAGGGACAAGTGCAAAATTAGCACAGTCTGATAAAACGAGCAGTGTCAGAAATGAATTGCAGTCTGCATAATTTGTGCGATCTGCCCAGCTAATTATATTGGCATTCAATAGCACTATCTAGTTAAGGACTTGTCAACATGTCTTCCAGAAAATCTGATTTGCTGGATTTTATAACCTAGCTGTACGGAAATCAATTCTAGACTGGATCTTGACACACACAGTGATGTACTTAAGAGCTATTGGTTTCTACCAAACAACAGACAAACTGCACTCAGCATTTAAATAGTCAACACTGGCCAGCATGGCAAGACTGGAAAAACTGAGCATTTCTTTTTAGTTACAGCAAGCGATAACCTGAGCTATGCTACTGCAGAAAGCATCAGGTAAACAAAATAGATTTTATTTAAATTTTCACTTATACGATAAGGAAATATATTTTATATCCTTTATTTTTATTTAAACTTTTTTCTTGGATGTAGGTAAATTAATTTATCCACATCATTCTTTGTTCTTATGGCCCTTCCTTTCTTCCCATCTCCTCCCCATCATGGCTTTAATTTTTCAAGTCTCATACTGAAACACTTTGTAAAGTGCTGCTTAATGTGCTGGCAAAATGATACTGAAGTTCACCTCACAAAGTTGAATTTCAAAATTTACGCTGCTGATAAAAAATCCTTAGCCTGGAAGAAAACACCAAGTGCAGACCATATCATCCTCTTGTTGCTACCAATCTGTTCAAATCTACATCTATAAGCACTCAAGGCAAATGCCAAGCATAGGAAAAAGCAACTGAAAACAGCAATGTTTCAAACACGTGATGATGAAAAGCTATGAAAGAAAATGTTAGCTAGTTCAGTAACAGGTGCTGTCCCTGTGCTGCTTTACATTTCAGAAGCTTAACTCTTAATGTCTCTCACTGGTACTCATGCCATCTATTGAACAAATGCATTTTTCCCTGCGCTTAGGAAAATAATTAGTTGCAATATTCAGGGTAAACAGAGCAGGAGAGCCTTGTTACTCTGGTGTTCAGTATCTATCAGCAGAAGAAGAATGATAACATTTTTACATGATTTTGAGTCTTGGTTAACGATGTCTGCTTATCTATATCCATGCTTGCTCTTAACAATGTATTTTTCAGTGATTTCTTTTTTTTTACTTTCCTGATTTTTTTTAAGTGAGTTTTCTTTTAATTTTCCATGGCAGTAATTTTCAGTGCCATGAATTTGTTCACTTCAACAGGAAATGAATTCTAGATATCATGCTTTGAACTCTTGCTCTGGAGAGACAATAAGACCTCTTTACATCTGGATTGCTCCTTGCAGTATGAGGAACTCTTCCCCATAGTGGCAAAGAAAATCAATTTTTACATAGAACTTCATGCAATGGCAGAAATGGAAACACACCTGAGGTGTGCCTCAGAAAAATATTTACAAGCTACTTTGCTAGGTAGCATCTATCTAGATGACAGTTGCTGGTGTTAAGTCAAAGTATTACATGTTTTTGATAAATCACATTAGAAATATTTCTTTTTGGTGGAGTCACTGATTTTCAATGACAGGACTTCACTTTTCAAAGCTGAAAAATTATTTGCTTTTTCTTATATTGTTCTTCCCTTTTCTTGTTGCCTTACAGAGGAAGTCTGTGGAAGGACTAACAGACAAAACCAAGGATTCAAAATTTTGATCTTGAACAGTGTTGCCTTTAAAAAACAATGCTAGCACCTTAAATTAATAAAATGTTCAAGCAGAGATCTGAACGTAACCTTTCCTCTTAGTTTCTAAAACCAGAACCAGCAAAATAAATATCTCAGTCTTGCAAATTTCCTTAAGGTTTTTGAATTATTTTATCTCTTCAGGAAGTATTTCTCAGATGTTCCATCAGTTTTACCCCCTGGCTCCCCGGAGATTGAAGAGCTAATTGTTATTTGCACTTTCAGCAAGGCTTGTGCTGTTCTCCTGGCATCCTAGTCGTGAAGTCTTATTACAATTCTTGTTCTTCTTTTCTCTGAGACTATCCCAAAGGTCCCCAATGGGCAGGTAATGAATGATAATATACTCAGGTTGCAGCCAGACTCTGTGTATATACATATACATATTTAGAAGACCGCTTGCAGTATAGAAGATTTAATAACATTCACATTGCTCTGGCGGCTTCTTTGACCCATGACCTTGAGGAGAAGTTACCTTCAAAACTGTATTCCTAACTCTTCCCATTTCTGTTCAGCAACTTCTGCTCTAACATGCAGAAACAAGAGGAGTTCAAAGTCAAGGTTGTTGAAAAATGTTAAAGATTTTTCAAGAAATGTGGCTGTAATGACCCAAAGAATTATACAATTTTCACATATAAATGTTCTTAAGATTTTTTCAAGTAGGGAAACACATTTAACTAAAAAACCTAAAGGAATTTTGGCTAGAATTTTTGCAGAAAATATGATTTATTGTCTAGGCTCTAGTCCAGCTGAAGAGAAAGATATATGGATGCCTTTAATTTTCATAATCCTGATAATTAGAAACAAAATATTTTTTTAAAAAAATTAACCTGGAATAAATACTGGCAGTAGTAAACAGCTTACCCAACTCTTTTACGTGAGTTAGCATTGTCCTATTTGGCCAAATAGCTAAAGGTGTTCTACAGAGAGTGGTGGGTTTGCCCCCCTCTTTCTGCATTATCCTATTTCCATCTATAAACTGTATTTTGTCATTCCCACAGCTGTACTTAAAGTACTGCTAGGGCAAATGAGCACCATTTTTCCTTGAGCAGGAGGTTCCTGAGCTGTTTTCTACTATGTCTTGCCAGAGACAGGATACAGGCCTAAAGGGACAGGTGGTTTGATCCCATATAATCATTCTTACAAATAACATAACTTGTCTGGAAACTTATTCAATAAAACATCTTGGGTAGGGAAAGTTTCCTTTTAAGCTGGGTCATGCGAGGGATGTGGTTTATGGTGCTCCTCTGGTGCAGCTCTGTTAGCAGAAGCAGCAGTGAGGGAGGGGGATAAGCAGCAATGAAGGGATGAGGTGGAAGCTGTAAGGGTGTGAGGGTATAGAAATATCTTAACCTATTTATAGCAATGATCCCGATGGCAATATCTCATGCAACTTCAACATTAAGTCATGGCTTCATCCTATAAAGCGCTTCATGGCAAAAAAATAAAAAATATAGCCTTGCTTCATCCCAGCTGTGCAACACCTCTGAGTTTCTGTACTATGGTAAAGCACTTCTTTCCTATACATTACTAGCTGTGATGGTAATTGGGATGGATGAATGATCCTGCTTTTAGAAAACAAACCACTGAAAAGCATTTGGCTTTTTCAAAATTTTTTGTTTGCCACTAAATGAGAAGCACAGTTGTGTTCCTACTTAGAGCAGCCTCACAGTGGTTTTGGCTCGGCTGAGGGGATAACATGCTTCACTGAGTTGACAGGGAATATTTTAAGTTCCTACTGACACAAAACCCTCCGCAAGGTAAAACAACAGCTCCTGACATGTACAACAACCCTTAACAATTTAGTTCTGTAACCAAAACCACATTCACCAGCTGCATTACAACTTGTCAGAAGATTTCCAATTCATGGCAGAGACCCAAGGATCTATGTTTTATTGGAGTATAAGTCATGACTGTCTCTTAAAACATAATGGGAAATCCTGTATTTATTACTAAAAAGGCTGGATAAATTTTACTTGATAACTGTCCTGTCCCTTCAACTTCTGACTCCATAGTGATTGGTTCTCTGCATTCAGGCATCAGCCTGTGATGCCCACAGTTGACTGAAAAGCAAAGGGTAAACTAGCATCTGTCAACTTTCAATTACCCTGTGGTGGTGTCTTGATAATGTCTGTTAGCCAGAGGTATGATGTCTGGGCTTGTATGTGCTCTCTTTGAATTCAGACCTGACCCATGAACACAAGTCTGGAGACAAAAGACTAAAATTCAGTACAGAATAGGATGCTTGACTGCAAGTTTTTACTATTGTACTGGAAACTTAAGCTTACTGTGCACAGTGAATATGTAGAACTGAATTAGGTTGCTCAAGCTTTCTTGTGCCATTTGACACATCCTAGGGCAGCCAAACTGTACACCAACTACTGGTGGATATGACACAGACATTGTAGAAGAGTTGTGTCTCCTAGAGCAGCAGCTGGGAGCCTGATGAAACCCTAAAGGGTATCACACAAATTCTGAGATCTCTGCATGGAGAGCTGAATGAAGCCTCTAATGTGCCCACAGATACTTCCAAGCAGCAACACAAGTGTATTTGATTTAAGCTGGAGCTGAGTCACACACCAGATGTCTGCAAGAGAAGTATCTGTATGAAATATGAGGGTGCACTGAGACTTGTGTAGGTCCTAACTTTGAAACATGGGGACATCATGTCAAGAAAATTCACCAAGGTAAAGGTCCAGGCTAAAAAAAAAAACCTAGGACATACTGAAAATATAGATGCGCATATATATATATATATATACACACATACACACATATATATAGGTGACAGGTTTTTGTGTTTTAGGTTTTTTTTTTTTTAATGTAAGAAGAAGATCAACATCTTTTCTCTCCAAATAGAGTGAAAGTTATTTCCTATGCATAGAAGCCAGGAAAAGGCCTGTGCACTACTATTCCAACCCACTAAAAACATTGAATCAGGGATTTCAAATGTGGCTTAGCACTGCCTGAGTCTTGTTCTGGGTCCTGTGTGGAGTTAAGCAGTCAAGCAAGAAGGAGGAAAGCTCAGGCAATGAAGAGTTCCTTTATAAGCACTAAGATTCTTGGCTATTCCTAGACAACAGAAACTGACTTAAAATCCTTATAACGTATGTCTTGTTTATTCACTGCCTCTGTAAAACAATACCTCCTTAAAAGCAGTCCACAGCTTTCTTTTTCACATCATCATATTCCATTCCACTAAGATCAATGACAAAATTGCTGCAGCTTTTAGAAGAGAAACTAGCACAATATAAAGGTATCTCCTCTCATTTCTGTCTAATCTAACAACAAAAATCTATTGTCTAATTTTTTCAAAACATTTCTCATTCTGGTCTAAATACTTTTGCCATGCTATCACAGCTCCTAAAAGAGAAGAGGCTCAATATTACTCCCCCTCACACATCAAAGTTATGGTATATCCATCATTGCATTTGGGTAATTTTTGGTACCTATTATTTAAACGTTCTGTTCTTTAGCCAGTCTATTCTTCACGCAAACAAGAAACCCTTTGCTAGCACAATATCCATGGTTTTATATAATGAAGCCCTATTCAGACAAGCCAACACATTAGACCTCTTTTACTGCAGCTGCACTAAACTGCATACAAAATGTAAAACACTGGCCAAGACATTGAAATAAAAAAAGGCTATTTTGAGTGTCCAACTTGATACATTTACAAGAATCCAGAACTGAGATGATGGGTTGCTGCTCTATTTTCTTTTGAAAGATGGACACTGAGATATCCCAGGCTGAATGTCAGATGCGAATTGTCAGATCCGTTTTGCATTTCATTGTAGCTATAATGTTATGTGAACTCCAGAGCATTTGGATAATATCTGAACATCTCATATATTCAAGAGCATTTCAACTGATTTCAACATACCAGATGCTTCATTCGGTAAGACATGGCCTTACTAAAGCTGAGTCTAATTTCAGGCATGATACAAAATGAAAGGCTCAAATAGAAGAAGTTGAGCTGAGCAGTGGTGGGAGAAGGAATAAGATGGACCATATACACAGGATCAGGCAGTAATCTTCTTTCTGGTTGTGCAAGAGTTAGCCATCTGCTTGTTTTCTCCAAATTCTGTTTTGGGGAAACAGATCCAATTACCCTCCCTAACCACAGACCTCTTGTTTTGCCTGTGAAAATGAGGACAGGAACTGATTTAGTTGTGGTGGCAGACAGAGATTTGTGACAGAAATGGTTTTGGGTCTCAGTTGGGTTTTGTTTGTTTATTTTCTGGTTGATTTCTATATTTTGTATATGATTCTTCCTTTTCCTACATGGGTGTGATGGAATTGTAATGGATGAACAAATTCCTAACATGAGCACTTGAAGGATTACATATGACAACACTGAGAAATGTACTTTAAAGTTTCCCCACTATTTTTGTAATCTTTTCAGCAAAATCCCAGGAAAATAGTTGCTCCAGGGACAGTACGGAAGCATCAATCCTCAAGTTACTCCTTTTGGATCCAAAGGATATATCAGGTTCCTTGTGGTTTGTGGGTTTGATTTACTGTCTTGAGCTCTGTGGTCTAGAGACTTTTTTATACCTTGGTGGTTGAAATGGTATTTTTTCCTAGTCACACAACCCTTAAAAAACCAGATGACTTCTAATTCATCTTCTAGTTTACTTCTAGTTTACTTCTAAGATAAATGTGATAGGTGAACAAGCTTAGCTTTGCTATGAGTCCAAAACATAAGTCTCATCTGGTTAAGGTAATGAATGGAGTTAATTAAAACAGCAGTGGACCATGTGTGATAAAGGTGACTAAAACCCAGAATATAAGGCTGAAATGTGAATCAGAGAATTAGGGAAAGACAATTTCTATGACCTGGGAAAAAAGATGATCTAGCTTTATACAGTGACAGTTCCTACCTTACTGCAATGTTGGAAAATCTTCTTTACAGGACTCACTCTTCTTAATAGCTGTGCCTCAGCACTGCCTCATGGGATGATATTCGGCATACCAAGACTCAGGTTGTGACTTGAAGTGTAGCTAAAGAAAGAATGAGCAAAGAGTACAAGAGGTGAACACCACAGGAAGATTTTGCTGCTCTCTTCCTTGATCCATTTTTCTTCCCTGCTTGTGAAAAGCTCCCATCGTCATCTGTTTGGATAGTTACTGCAGAAATAGTTGCCTTTACACATCACATGAGGAATGGCAGGTGCTAGGTCATGGGCTGGCTGCCCAGTAGTTCAAAGCCCATGTGTGAGGCAGCACGCTTCCTCACAGACAATCAAGCTGTCAGGAGATGGAACTTTGTTCCTGGCCACCACTTGCCCACCCAGCTGCTTCCCTGCAGGTGAAAGCTGACTTCATGGGGCAGAGGAATTGGGAGCTCTATTCAGGAACTACTCTGAGTCACATTCTGAGAGCCCCAGCTCATTCTTTTGGTGTTTCATTTAGAAAGCAACAAAATGTAGTTTCATCCAGTCTCTCTTCTCCAACTTCTCACCAAATAGCTAAGTTAGTCAAAACAGAGTTTCTGGATCCTAGCTCTTTCTATCTCAATGCACAGTGAACGGCAGTAGTGCAGATCTCCAGCAGCTTCTAACCTGCTGTAGGACAAACTGAGAGGATGAAGCTGTACAGTGATAGGACTACTCCAACAGAGCATGACCCACAGGTCACACTGCACAGCGTGGTGCCTGCTGACTTGTCGTACTGGGAGGTGTAACTTCGTGACATACATCACATCCAGCAGAATTACACTTCTGTCTTGTGTTTTGCTGTGGGAACTTCTGAGTTCAATTTTTTGGGACAGTTAGTAGAGAATAAAATTTTTCTACTGTAAGCAAATTTAGTGTTGCGGTGTGCTGTTCGCCAGGTTTCGGTTTATCTCATGGCCAGGCACTGTTGGCTCCCCCTCCCCGCCTTGGTATCTGGCTTCCCCCACTGGAGGGCTCTGTATTTCACAAAGCCTGCCAAAATCAAACCCTGCATCCCTTCCCCATAGGATGTTTATATCCTCCCCCACCTTCTCATGTTGGTATATATGTAACTGTAACTTCCCATGCCAGTGCTTCCTTGGCACGATCCTGGTGCCTGAATAAACCATCTGGGAAGCCCCTCTGCTCGTCTCTCCTTCCTCGGCGCGCCTGTAGCATCGGTGAGTCAGGTGAAACCCTGCCGGACCTTCACCAGCCCTCCCGTGCCCCCGAAGCAGCCTGGCAGCCCCCGGAACCGCGGGCGGACACCCGCTGCCCCCACTGGCGGCATCGCGGCAATTCAGGATGCTTTTTCTCATCATTACCACTTTCTCCTGAACTCTCAGAGTCTTTACTATAACACAGCCTGTTTTTCCAACCTGTTTAGCATATTTACTCCCATAAAACAAGGTCAGTGAGTCCTTTTTTAATTCTTGGTGTTGACACACAGGTTTTGAGACTTTCTGTAATAAAGAAAATAAGCTCTTCATCCTGAGAAAGTTATCTTTGGAGGATAAGCAGCTTAGTTTTGCATCATGTCAGTACCTCACGGCTGATGTATCTTTAATTTTGCACTCTTGTCAAAATCTAAGGTACCCAGTACAATGAATAGATAAACACACCAGACTGTTGATCAAAAGCTTTCAGATTATCTGTGAATGTCTGTTATAATGCACTTCAAGGAATGTGTGTGTTTCCTCTTTGTCTGTAGGGCTGTCGTAGAAGTGGTGACCATAAATATACAAAGATACATTGTCTATGCTTTCTATTTTTGTGTCTAACTCACACCAAAGCACCTTGGAGCCCTGGATGATAAAGTGAAATCTTTCAGAAGATCAAATGTCATAAAGGAAAATACCTTGAGAACCTCAGAAAACACAAATGTCATTTTAGTAAAAGCATGTGTCCCATAGTGATTGTTGGATTTACGCAGACATGAAATCTTTTTTAAGAGCAACCACCAAGAGCCTTCCCAAACATAACACCTCAGACACAGGTGTAATATTTTTAATATTAATTTAATTCTTTTAGTGAAGCACAGGTTTCCCTCCCTCTAAAATAACAGGTGCAGCTTTTCAGCCTTGTCCTGCAATTTTTCTTACAAACAAGTCTATGAATCTCCTCTTTTAACTTATCCAAGGACAACTCTCCACTCAGCATGAAGATGTTATAAGCTGTTATAGCCATGGTTATCATGCTAACAGCTTATCTATTCCCAGCAATACACCTTTTAAAACTCTTCTCAATTCTCATCTTCAATGAAGGGAGTTTTATCAAGAACATCAATCAATAAGATGCACTTTCAACCCAAAATGATTTTGCTCTATGTTAGTCCTACTACATATTGCATCTTTTCTATTTTTATTTACATGTACAGCTGAGACATGCTTTAAGGAGTATGAGCATTCCCTCACATTTAGCTTGTTTACCCTTTTAATATCAGTAGTTCTTCTACTGAAGATTCCAGAATGCTTCTATCAACAGAACAGCTTCTGTATTAGCATCCATCATAAAAGTTTTAAATCTCCCATTTAATTTCTGATAGTTGATCCAAATTGTGTCACAGGTCTCTCTGCCCCCTTACAGGGTGCTTCCTTAATACTGTGCTACCCACAGCCAAATACAGTGATGGTGAAATGATGGCTTGAAACTTTTGTAAAGTGGCAAAATCTATTGCAGCTTGTTCCATTTTCCAATATACCTGACATTTTCTTAGTTTGTGCTGGTCTTCAGCATTTCCTCCATGAACTATTCTTATTTGTCTCTATATTTGCCATGATTTTCCAACTTTCAGCATTATGGATTCTCATCCACATTTATTCTATTATCACCAATAACCTCCATATGCTTCATTTGAACTGAGTCACCTCTTTTTCTTGGAAAATTAACTCAGTCTCTTGTAGCAATTTCTAAGTGGTTTTGTTCCATCTATAATCCAATCTCGTATCAGAGACCAATGAAAAAATGGCAATTCTGACTCTTCAGCTTCTTCTTTACGAGGTTTATTTAAGCATGCTCACACTCTTTTTTAAATCCTTTGAAAATATTTCATATTTACATAGTGTATGATGCATCCTTTTCAGTTCTGAAGCACATTTTCATAGTCAATAGCTGACTTAGATGCCAGCAAACTCAATTTGGAAAAACAAAACCTTTAGAATTGCATTTACTGTAGCAAGTTCTTCCTAGCAGCCAATGTTTACAGCCTAAAAATTTTGTGCATTTCTGCCAGTTAACATATTTCTAGGCAGTTTCATTTCAGGCTCCTGCAGTTATGGTATCACAAAAATGCAGAGGAACAGGGCTATTTCCAGTGACATCTCATCACCTCTGACAGTTCAGCACCCTCCTGAGCAGTACCTCTTTCATACCTTTGCCAACTACTGGGTGTCTGTGTGTCCCTACCCATGGCAGGGGGTTGGAACTAGATGGTCTTTAAGGTTCTTTCCAACCCAAACCATTCTATAATTCTATGGCACATGGATTTGGCAGTTTAGGAGTTTATGGTACAGGATATACGTCCTTGGTAGCTGTATTATATTCCCTATAGAAAGGATTTCCTTTGATCTTTCCTAGTTATCTATGAAGCCATAACACCTCTACTGGGATATGGATATTTTTCACATTTTATAACTTGTTAGCAGTAGTCCACAAGCAACTGGTGTGATCCGTCTGGGGGGAGCTCTCAGAAACTTCAAAAGAGTGCAGAATACATCAGATCACCTCTTGAAATTGCTTGGTAAGAGTGTGCCATGCTCTGTTCTGATCATAAAGCCAAGGGATAGTTGCAGTCCTTTAAAGATAAAATAGTCTGGGCTCCAACCACTGTAGGTTCCTCCTATCACTGTTGTGTCTTGAGAGAGCATTTAAGATTTACTTTTTTTGCTTTTCCTTTGACTGCTAAAATTTCCCTCAACAATAGGAGTAGATGAAAATTCCCACAGCCCACAACTGTCCATATTTGCAAGACCTTAAGCACAATGCAGAGCATACATGATGAATTGTCTCACAGTGACAGTGTTAGATAACATCTTATATTTTGGATTATGAGCTGATGAGCTATGACTCATCAGTTTATCTCACTGATTATGATTTCACTACTACCTTCTGCTTCCCCAGCTGTTGTATTCCCTTGGACTGTAAGCTCTTTGGGGCATGAAGCACCTTCCAGGAACTGTTGTATCATGTCAGAACAATCTGTGCCACAAGTTACCCTCTCTCCTAATGTAGCAGAAAATAAGTGGTCATATAAGCACTTAACATTGCATGCTAGTTGTCCTCAAAATCTAAATTTACTTTTATTATTTACTGAGGGACCTTTCTCCTGAAAGCATGTTTTACTGATGCCTTGGATCTTGCAGAGAGTAAGACCCTGATCTTACAAAGTCCCTCAGCAGTTCCAAACTGCACTTGTATCAGGTTGAAGTGGAAGCCCAGCACATAAAAATGTTAAAGGGAGGAGCTCAAGGAACTCAGAGGATCCCAAATCAATTTATTTTAATGAGGTGCAACACTGCTTAACAGAAAAGATCTCAAGTGCATTTTAGTAAGGACCAATTTCAAAAGTCAGATTTTAAAGTCAGGATTTCAAAACAGCACAAGAATTTCTGTAGTACATCCTTAAGTGCACTTTTCCAAATAGACAGGTTACATTTTCATTTTTCTTTCATCTTTCCTGGACTTTGAACTTCTTTCCCTCTCCACTTCCTTTTCCTTACTCAGAAATACTTATAGTTCTTTAAAATTTTCTTGCGATTTTTTTGGTCCCTACTTCAGAAAATTTACATGTAATTTTTTTCTAAAATTTTCTTTTTCTCTGATTTACAGCTCTTTTGCTACTGTCATCTCTTGTAAGTATCCATAAGGTACAATAATTTTCTATGCCTCAAGGCTTTTAAGACTTCTATTTGAATAACTTTCTGGTGATTGACTTGGTTACTACAAGTTTGGGAATTAAAAAGATGCACTTTTCTGTCAGAACAACAAAATTGGGTATGACCAGCTGAAGCTCTTAGTGGTCTAAAATTGGTCTCATTAACTGATGACCCAATATACAATCAAACTTTCCAGAGCATGTTTCAATTCAAGTTTCAGACACAAAAAGGTTCATTTTAGGCTTATCAAACTGAAGCATACCCTACTAGGATCATATTCTGCGTGCAAGGAAATTGCCTACTGAACTTCTCATCAGCCCAGGTTGCACATATCTAAAGGTCATCAGTAATATATATATATATAAAAGTATTATGTATAATACACTCAATGGCCACAAACATTAATATTCCTGTAATATTTTGCTGTTTGCAAAAATATTCATGGTAGCATTAGAGAGATTTAGCCTAGAAAACTGATATGTATTTAAGTCAATAACTAACTGGTGAGAATTAGGATTAAATTTGGTTAATAGTTTATTCCATGCTCCCAGATTATATATTGCTGATACTTTTAAATGTCTAGTATTAACTATGAAAACATCGATACTAGCTAATGCTGCAGAAAAAAACATGCCTTAAATAGATTACTGATCTGATTCACTGTATTTAATCTCATATCCCCATGTCCTCTGCTATAAATTGTGGCACTCTTCTGAGTTTTGTTATAAGGAGACAATAATGCCTAGCCTTATAATGGCAGAGTTATAGCGGTATGTTTTGTAATGGGCAACGTCTTGTTGCTATCTGGCATTTTACAGAACACTGTGAAAGAGTAAAAGTATTGCAGGAATTACTGGGGGGTTTTTTGGTTAAAATTGTAACATCGTCTTAGAAAGACAATCTGCCTTCCCAAGTTCCATCTGGAATTTCCCTTGAATAAATATTCCTTTCTTCTCAAATTTGTGAACTAAATTATTCAATGGTATTGCTTTGTGATGTTAAACAGCTGTTGCGTTTCACCCCTAAACGCACATATCATTGATGGCTGAAGCAATTCTTTCATTTAAGCTTTATTTTAAAAATGTCCTCTGTACCTTGAGCTAAATGCAATATATGCATACTAGAAAATTCTATATACTTTATCACGTGTGATGAAAGATCTTTGCAAATGACAGATTTTATTAATCCCACAGATGCCACTGAAAAGGTTTTTAATATAAAAGTGTTCCGGAAAAGCTTAAACCAATTCAACAGACATTTTGTGGACATTTCATGGACATTTTTCAGGGGTAGTCCATAGACTAAGGGAACAAAATCTGTGCATTAAAGCAAAGAATGGGAATGGGGGTGATGGTTAATGAAGTTGCATTGAATAAAGTGGGACCTGGGCATGACGTACATGGTATGGAGTAAGAGGTGGAATGTGCTGGTTTTGGCTGGGCTAGGGCTAATTTTCTTCATAGGGACTGGCATGGGGGTATATTTTGGATTTGTGCTGAATGCAGAGTTGATAATATAGAGATGGGTTTTTTTGTTGCTGAGCAGGGCTTGCACAGAGCATTTGCTGCTTTTCGTGCTGCCGCACTGGCAAGGGGACTGGGGTACATGGGAGGCTGGGAGGAGACACAGCTGGGAAATGTGACCCAAACTGACCAAAGGGAAGTTCCACACCGTAGGAACTCATTCTCAGTGTATAAAGTTGGGGGAAGAAGAAGGAAGGGGGGATGTTTGGAGTGATGGTGTTTGTCTTCCAAAGTCACCATTACCTGTGATGTGGCTCTGCTCTCCTGCAGATGGCTGAGCACCTGCCCGCCCATGGGAAGCAGTGAATTAATTCCTTGTTTTGCTTGGCTTGTGTGCACAGGTTTTTCTTTCTCTATTAAACTCTTTATGAACCCATGAGTTCTCCAGTTTTTACCCTTCTAATTCTCTCCCCAATCCTGCTGGTGAGGGAGTGAGTGAGCAGCTGAGTAGGGCTTAGTGACTGGCTGGGGTTAAAATACAACACCCACATAGAAGATGAGGGAAAGGCTGTGGATGTTGTCTATCTGGACAGTAAAGCCCCTGACACCATTCCCACAGCATTCTCACAGAAAAACTGGCTGCTCAGGGCTTGGGAGGGTGCACTCTTTGCTGAGTAAGAAAATGACTGCATGGCCAGGCCCTGAGAATAGTGGTGAATGGAGTTGAATCCAGGTAACAGCTGGTCCTTAGTGGGGTTCCCCAGGGCTCAGTATATGGTCCAGTGCTGTTTAATATGCTTGTAAGTGATCTGGGATGAGGGAAATTAAGTCACCCTCAATCAGTTTGCAGATGACACCCAGGTGGGTGAGAGTGTTGATCCCACTGCAGGAGGGCTCTGCAGAGGGATCTGGACAGGCTGGATTGATGGGTCAAGGCCAATTGTGTGACATTCAATACGTATGAGTGCTAGGACCTGCTTGTGGGTCACACCAAACCCAGGCAGTGTTACAGGCTGGGGGCCCAGTGGCTGGAAA